>JAOWBL010022473.1:2159-18597 GCA_028564865.1 Zenarchopterus dispar
GCCTACCTACTTATTTGTGTACTAACCTGCCTACATACTTGTGTATTAACCTACCTATGTACGTACACACTAACATGCCTATGTACTTGCATACTAAACTACCTAAGTACCTACATACTAATGTGCCTATGTACATCCATACTAACCTGGCTATGTACTTGCGTACTAGGCCCTGAGTCCTCAACAAATCCTACTGTTTAACACAACAACCAAAGAAGAACTGTTATCACAGTAGCCTTAGTATATTTCAATGAGGAAAGAATTAACTTGCAGGTTTACAACTTTTTTGTTGTTGTTAAATCTTATGACTGAAATGTAGTTCAAATATGAGCCTGTAGTTGTTTTAGTTGGGAGGATCCACATTAGATTTAATAGTAATAGCAACAACAGCAGCTTACTTGAAGGCCAAGTGGACAGAGCCTGATGAAAAAAAAAAAAACCAGATTGATCATTTCCTCAATCCTGGGGACTAATGAATCGAAGGCTTTTCACAGTAAAGAAGGAGTCAGGAGGATGTGAAGAAGGCTGAAGATGGTTTCAGCTAAACTGAAAGAGCAAAAATGTCCTACGCAGATATCAGTGAGATGTCAGAGAGAAGTTCTGATATCTCTGATCTAACAAAAAGGAAAACACAAACTGAGCTCAAGCATTAAGTGGGTGAGTAGTGCTGTGTACATATGCCATCCACGGATGAATGAGTGGGTAGTGTTCAGACAGGCATCTCCACACCCCAGAGATCCTAACAGGCTTTTATCTGCCACCGCAGCGCTCCACAACACCCCTGTTTCTGCTGCTGTTTGCAGGAAGAGAACAGGCAAAGATAGGCATCTGCTGCTGACTACACATGTGGGCAGAGGTGGGGAAATCTAATCTCTCACGAGCAGGTGGGGGCGTCTGTTGTGTTTGTGGAGGGGGGAAATGGGAAGGGTTCTTTACCACCACTCGGGTCCCATGGGGAGCATCGTCTTCCCGCTGATAGATGAAATGGATAGCTGTGATTACGGGTGGGTGTAGGCACATCAGCCCACATCCACCCAGACTTACATCCTGCTCCAACTCTTCACCTTCTCCATCTCCAGGACATGACCCAAAGTGAGGTGGAAACAGAAGAAATTTTTAATTTCACTTTGACTTTTTAAAAGACACTAAGAACCCAAGATATTTCACGTTTTCTCTTTCTTATCCCCCGTGACTGGCCGTAGGTCCATCTGGAAGGGTCCAAAGCTTACTTAAGAGCAGGCAGCTTGTGGTAATCCAGGGTAGACTAAACAAAGCAGTCACTGCTGATTGTGCAACTGAAACAACATTTGAAGAAGCAGCTCCCATTGAAAATATTTACTGGGAGCTCTGCAGCCCTCTGGGTGAACGGAGCTGGGTAAATTCACACAGGGTTTGTCCAGCAGGATACAGTCCACGGCCATCTGAGGAAGAGGCCCACACCTTCCTCTCCTTGGCCACCTATTCTACCTACTCTGATAGCAAGGTGTTCCCAGGCTAGCTGATATCTGTAGTCTCTCCAGCACGTCCTGGATCTGGCCCTGCTGCTCAGCCTCCCTGAAAGGCCACCTTATCATGGTGAAGAGGTCTGCATGCCTGAATGATCCTAGTAACCATTTGTCAGAGGAACTGCCCCGGTGGGGTCTCCAAAGGTCCAAGGGAACAGGCCAGACCAAGAGCAACTCTATCAGTATCATATGAAGAAGAGCTACCTCAAATGAACCAATATAGGCCAACAACCTGCAAGAGGAGCGAGACGAGTCGGGGGGTACGAAGAAGAGGTAATGGGTGGAGGTATGGGCCTCAGTGTTTTAACCCTTGGTCCCTTAAACCCACATACTCTGTTGTGATCCTACCACCAGAATGATGACCCTGAAGAGAAGCTTCTTATCAAATGAGGATGTAAAGAACAACTTTTATTTTATAACACCTTTTCATTAGACATTCTCATTTGTATAAGCGTGGCTCAATCTAAACTATTTCACCTCCTTCCCAGCAGGAAAACTGGGACATTATGAAAAGCTATGGTTTCCAGAGGTGGTACAAACTTTGTTAAAAAACAAAAACAAAAAGAGCCACAAACAACCATATTCACCATTCAAGTATCCATCTCATGAAAAAACACGAGTTTGTCAGTTCAAAAGGAAAGATGGACCAACTGCAGCAGCAAACTCAGGAGTTTCATTTTCAGATATGAGAGTTTCCTTAAAGGAAGCCAGAAACTTGACAAAAGGACGGACTAAACTGTAGAAATCATGAAATCACATTTCTTGTCTGCTAAAAGAGCTACAGACAATCAGCTTTATGAAGGACTTGAACCTCTGACAGACCCAAACGTCAACCTATAATTGCCTTTTAATTTTATATATTTGTGGCTGCAATTTAAATTTAATTACTCAATTTATTTTATTGTTTATATTTGCTTTATTTGACATCTAAAAGAATTCTGATTCACTTTTTAATGACAAATTAAATAGATATAGCACTGGTATTGGATCAGAACTCAGTATCGGCTAAAGCCGGGGTACTGAAATGGTAATGGAAAGAAAACAGTGGCATCGGGACATCTCTAGCATTAACAGAGTTTTAGATGTTCCTGAGTCACGTATCAGATACGCGTTTCTACCAGAGCTGAGAAAGCATGATCAAACCGACTCGGGATGCTTCAGCCTCAACCTCTTCAGGAGCACTTGTGCAGCTAAACGCCGTTTCATGCGTGAGTGTGAACGGTGAAGCTCCAGGAAGCCAAATCCACCTCTCCCTTCCTTAGAAAGAGCGTACTACTGCCCTTCACCGGGTTTTCCCCCCTCAGAGCTCTGCTGAAGCTGAAAGGAAACTTCTGTTCAAGCAGAACTAGTTGAGCAGAAATCCCTCAGCATCTCTGGAGGCCTCCTGCACCTGGTAGAAGCAGCCGCGGACTTTTGCACCATCTAGTGGTCATACGGAGGAACGCGCGGACAAAAGTTCACTGAGTCTTTTTCTTTTCATTTCATTTTGATCATCAGCTGTCCTGTGTTTTTTCAGGATAACATATTTTAATTATAAAAGAGAAAAAAACAACACATAGTATGACAGTTAACTAACTGTATACAGGGAAAACGATTAGTGTGGAAGTGGGAAACGTTAAAGGCTCGTTTCTGTTACAACTGCTGACCCACCACAACAATAATATAATCTTCTTAGTCTTTTTAGCAAGTTAAATATTTAAAAACCTTATGATTTACCACAACGTAAACACTTAACAAAAGAACTCCATTATCTGGACTCTTCATCCATTTAGGAACATTTAAGAACCAGGAAGGTCAGGTTCCGACTGTAGTTGTAAAGTTATGGCGTTCAGACTACATGATTAATCCATGAAAAGACATGAGCATTCAACAACAGTCCGGTCTTGAAACCACAGTTTTTAACCAAAATTGAACTTGATGGCTGCAACATGTCACATAAATGTTGGTTCAAGGTCCATTTATGTCTTGGAACCAAAGAGACTCGATGATGGAGTTTGTGGAGAGGAACGTTGTCCCATTATCTGAGATATTCAACAGTCCTGGTCTGACGTGGTCTAAGGCCTGCACCCCAGATAGGCCAGTTCAGGCCCTGGTCATGCAATATGTGGTTTTGCATCGCCTTGCTGACAGATGTAAGACTTTCCCCGAAAAACCTATTTTAGGATGGGAGAGTGTGTTGATCTAAAGGCTGTGAATACTTTTCAGCATCAATGTGTCCTTTCCAGATGTGCCAGCTGCCTATGCACCTCCATCTGATGCACCATCAGAGGATTTTGAAATGAAAAGCCAGAGAGGATACCCATGGTTTACAAACAAATACATAAAAAACCCAGAATGTTATATTTGGATTCACCTGACGACAACTTCGGTCCACTTTAGACGATCTGCGGTCCAGAGAGGACAGTTTCTGGATGGTGTTCACATTCCTGCTTTTGTTGACCATGTCCTGACCTTTTCTGAGACGTGTACATGCCATCACATTTAAAACCAGCTACGATTTTTTTCTGAAATGGTCAAATGACTGAATCCGGTTTCTTTTTAATCAGGTTCCAGCTTCTTCAGAACCGGTTCCAAGACATGTAGAGAAACCAGTCACTGATCCAGCAGATGTCCTACCTTTCTTAGGGGACAAGGGGACGCCTGGAGGTTCTTCATAGTTCAGTTTTTGGACCAGAGCCTCCGGGGAGATCTTTGTCCCAGCAAAGATCCTGGAGGGGAAGCTGCTCTGCCGGGCCTGGGAGGTTTCACAAGAAGGTTATGGTTTCCTAACAGGCTAGAAGTCCATCATCTTCATGTGAGAACTCAGAGACTATTTACACTGGTTTCTACGCAATAAAGCTGATTTAGCGAGTTCAATGAACCCAGTTGTATCCGTTCAGAACCCGAACCTTTAGTGACATGTTAAAGTAAAGAGACACCTGTTGAGGCGGTTCCTTCGGACATCTCCCGGTGGTCTCCGCAGCCGGCGGCTCTCCTGGCCGCAGCTCCCCGGCTGGAGGCTCCGGTAGGCGGGGACACGTTCCCGCGGCGGGCCGCTGTGTGCGGCTCTCAGGCCGCTGCAGCTTCACCGCCTCCTGATGGAGCTTCTGGCGGACACGCGTGATTTTTCCCACCATGTTTACGTTTCCACGCGGACCCTGGAAACATCTAACGTGTTTTCTCACGAGTGAGCACGAGCAACATTTCTGCTGCACTACCGGAAGAACGTGTCCCTTCAGATTAAAATAACTTTTTTTTAAAAATCATCCAACAGCAGCACTTTTCTTCTTTAAACAGTTCATTGTGAAATAAAAATATCACTTTATAACTTGCCAAGTGTCCACAGATGTTGTATTTTTCGTATCACACGTGTCAATCAATAAATAAACACAAAGTTGTAACTCATCTCTATTATTTTGAAAATGAATACCAGAAGTAAAGAAAGTCACGCTTAAATGTGTCAACAGAAAAAACAACCAAGAAGGAAAGTTCCGCACCATGTCCTGTCAAATCATCGTCATCTGAGGTCACTTTTATGCTGATGACGTTCAGTTTAAACTGTCATATTTAATAAACTGGCTGACAGACGTCAATAATTCAATATATGTCTACTTTTAATTTAACTCTGAAAAAGACAAACAAAAGAGAATCCAGTGGGTCCCATGGACTGCCAAATTCCAGAAATTAGGCATAAAAATGTGCTTTTCAGGCTCGTCTGTCTTGAAAATTTAGGTGTTGTGAATTTTGACTGCACAAAGTTTTAAAGTTAGGTGGAAATTTATTTATTTTTATTCTATTTTACTTTATTTCATGTTTTTATCTGCACCGTCACATCAGAGCAATTTCCTAGTCTGTAAACCTGTTTACTGGCAATAAAGTGATTCTGATTCTGAAACCAGGCCTAAAGAAATTCTTTGGCCTGTAACTTATGACGTAAAAATCCCACGTTAATGAAACCTGGCACTGATGACGAGCACAAGTTTCTTTGGAAGTATATCAAACTTTGTGAAATGTCTTCAGCAGGGGGAACCGCAGTTAGAAGATGTTAATATTAAAAGAATCATTTCAGATGAAAACCTGAGATTTGGTGTACTTATATGACAAAACTTTGTGAACGTGTTTATAAAAGTATATTGAACTAATGTATGATAAAAAGGACAAAAGTTGTTAGTGATACTGTTTTATTTTCTGTGTATGTGGTAAGTGAGGCTGAATTAGTGTTAAAAAACAATAACAACAAACAAATGATCATCCAAACACTGCACTGTTGTGTGCTGTACAGCACATATAAACATATCTCTGTATACAAAAATAGCAATATCAAAATACATTTACACAAATGGGTAATATGTACACACCACAGAGGTGGACATGACACACGACGTCTGAGTGCTGAACACTGACTTGTGTTGGTCCATTCATGGTCAGACACTGGCAGGAGAGTGGGTTATTGAGGCTGGAGGGTGAAAATGTCTGTGGTGAGAACCTCCAGAGATGAATACGGAGAAGTGCTGCTGAAATGAAACACATCTTCCCTGAATGTCTGCAATTACATCACAATTACGTCTCAGGGCTTTGCATCAGAAACATGTGGAAATGGTTCAGAGTGTCCTGCATTTTATCAGAACATTTGTTCAGTCATTTGAAAGAAAATCTCAATGACAGTTCAATTTCAAAATCCGGTGTGAAAACGTAGAAGTAACGCTGGAGTTGGAGATCTGCTGAGCTCCACCACAATTACTGCGGCTAACGGTCGGCGGGCCAGGCTAGAGCCAGTCAGGGTCTATATTTACAGTCTGGTACAAAAGAAAAAGGGTTTTAGTCTCCACAGCTAGATTTCACATGCACAGCAACTGTAACGGCGTTCAAGTTTTATGTACCACAACAAGTAAGATAAAGCAACAACATGTATAATTAGAGGCATGGTCTTTTGATTGGTGGGAGAGTGTTGGTTCTGTCGAGCTCTCATCGCTTTTGACTTCAGAGCCGTGAACATAACAGAGCGTAGCTCTTATTTGAAGATAATACAACTGTTAGCCACAAAAAATGATTTGTTTTCAGATTTGACCGACTGTGTGTGGTGAATTAAACTACACACTTCTGTGTAATAAGGTGTGTGTGTTTTTTAAGTGATGGTTACATGGATGTCATAATTTTAGCTACTTAGCCCTGAGCACTATTTGGTGAAGTTGACCTCTGACATTTTAATTAAAGACCAAGAGAGCACAAACATTACCTTAACAAAAATAGCTTTCTTTGCTGCTTATTTCACAAACAGACTGGCGTGTCTGGCTGTTGGTCGGCCTCTGACGATGATGCTTAGCCTCCAGCCTGTCAGCCTCCGGCAGCAGCTGAAACATCTGGTTCTCCCAGTTTAGCCACCAGGAGCTTGATCAGACCAGTCTTTGTTTCAGCTCCAGTTGTAGCTGTTTCCAATGTTGTTTTAATATAAATGTCAAAAATGAGGATAAATGTAAGGTAATGCTAGTTAGCGCTATAGTTTAGGATTAGGCAAGCTAGGCTAAAATAGCTAGATTGTGGTGAGCAAAGCGAAGCGGGAATGTTCCTGCCAGTCACAAGGCTTTTCTGCTCCGCCTACATGCCAGTATTTGGATTACCAGCAGCTGGGTGGAGTCTCCTGCCAATATGGCGCCATCTAGATGCCCTTAAAAAAGCTTCAAAGCCACTCCTCAGACAGCCTGTTGGTGACATCACGGGGGATTAGCATAGTTCTTTTTAAACCAACTATCTGACTAAATGAACTCTGGGAATTCGCCCAGAGTCACTACACCCACCCGACAGCTGAGTCCTGCAGGCGTCGTCCATGAAGCGTTTAAGAAAAAATACTGACAGACAATCTACTGAACATCCTGACTGAATATTGTGGTGGCACGTGTCCTCTACAGCACAATATTTCCAAAAGAGAGAATCATACAATATAAATGAAGAGTACACAAACAAGATACACACAACAAAAGAATGAAAATACGCTGCAACATATTTTTCTCCTGAACCTCACAACATTTGGCTTATTTATGTCCTATTTTACAGGGATGCTGGAAGTGGGAGGTGATGAAAGCACTGCAGCGCTCCCTCATGGTTGGAGGCTGTAAGTGTAACACAAAAGTTATGAAATAAAACAAAAAAAGGACATTTTTGAGAATAAGTGGCTCAGTAAACAGTGAATAGTTTTTTGTTGTGTTTAATAGAGCTAAAATGGTACTGTCCTGTTTTTGTTTTGACATAATATTTTTGCATTTCATTATGGAACAAATTGCTCCAAAAATGGTTTAATATTTTGTCCATTTAAAGTCAAACTAAATATTTTTTAGTTTAGTTTTTAGTTTCATGTTGTAATCTATTTTTTCCAGACTGACTTCCAGCATCCGTGATAGTTTATCAACTAAAAGTCTTTCCTGAAGAACTGGATGACTCCACAGTAATCTGATTACTATGTCTGGTGTCTTTATGCCGTTCTTTCCAGTACATCTGTGGAGGCTTGATCCAGGTCTGTGATCCTGACGTGAACGAACAAGGACGAGGGAGGAATACTGGTTCCATCTTTGGACAGAAGGTGGATGTGACGGTAACCTGAGAACATTGAATCAAACCAGAGATATCAGGGAGCGGGAACGTTTCTTTAGTTACTGATTCACAGGACAACTGGAATCAGGGTGAATAAGGTACGACTGCGTCCTCCCGCTAACTCGACCCCACCTTGCTGCATGCAGACCAGAGGCAGCGTGTACTGTCCCACAAAGTCATTCTTCGATGTCTTGTCATAGTCCTCCACCACAAAGCGCACAATGGCCAGCTCGGGGGTGTGGATGGTGAAGCGCAGCGAGTCATACCACACGGGGTTGAATCCTAGAGAGAGGTAAAACTAATGACAGCCAGTACTTAAACAAAGCTAGGACGTTCTGAGGATCTGAACCTGGATCTGAAACATTTAGAGGTATCAGTGTGCATCAGTGACATCTAATGTCAAAGACCCAGATTAGAAACAGCTCAATAACCCCCAACTCTGTTTCCAAACATGAAGAAGAAACACAGGAAACAAGCAAAAGAGAGACCATGAGAGACCTCTGAAAATGATAGTTGCGTTAGCAGGCACCTCGTTGGTAGTCTAGACTTATGTTTTGGTTTATCTGGAGGTAAAGTTCCAACTGATTGATTTTCCAAAATGGTTGTCAAAGAGCCAATCAAATTTCAGAGGCAAATGTTTACAAATGTACTGAGATTCATGAAACTCTGCAGACAAAGTACCCAAAGAATGTTTCACAGATGGAAGCAGTTGGACAGTAGGGAATAAAATAATATTTCTTACAGTCACAGTTGACTAAAAAAAGGGAGAAAACAGGAATCCCTGTCATGTTTGTTCCAGTTATCATGAAATTTGCTGTGCATGATCTTCAGAGAGAATTAAGAAAAAGTTCTATTGGATACTGATTTGTCAAACTGATATTTAAAATTAAAGGCCAAAGATAATTAAAAGGTCTAGCTCATGGCTGTATTTTTAATGTATAAATTCAAATTTTAAGAAATTCAACTCAGCTGATCATGCCAACATGATCAGCTGATCAGCTTTGTTTCGTTTGTCTGGTAAAATGTCATCTGTGAGGGAAGTTCTTGAGACCGTTCAAGTGTGAATTTCTGTGAATCAGTTCAAATGGTGATTGAGGTTTTTCTAGTCTTCCTATCATGCTCCCCACCAACAAAAACAGAATTATAAAGATTTTAGTACATTTATGCCAGTAGTTTTATCTAAAAACACTGGAAGTGGAATTCTGCAGAGCTCGCTGTGTGAGAACCTCTCTCATACCATTGTTCTCAATGTATCTGGTCTCCTGCTTGGCCTGGTCCATCAGAACTCCATGGATTTCAACTCGGACAAGAGGATCTACTATGGAGCCCTCTTTGATGTTGACTTTGGGCAGCTGCTGGCCACTGATCACCTTTAACACACACAGTAAATACATATTCATTTACTGCTATCTGCATAATTAATTCATGACGACACATGAAACTCTTCCATCTCTCTGTAGCGTCTACCTGGATAGTAAGGACGATGGGTTGGTAGTCGTCACTTATTTGAGGCATCTCAGGGTCAAAGCTCTTCTCTGAGTCTCTCATGAAGCTGGGCTTCAGGACGTAGCCACAGCCGCCATTCTGACTGAACAGCCCGTCGTTTAAATCCATGCCCTCTCCTGCTGTCTGGAAGTTCAGCGCAACTGAGTGATAGAGCAAAGAAAGAGGACTTCTAACTCCTGTGGTTCGAAAGCTGCTGAAGATATCATCATTTGCAGCTTTAATAGTAAGAATAACAAAAAAAAACCTAATCCCAGTCATATTCAGAACTGGGTCCCACATGGGTTTAAATTGGGCTGGAAACAGGTGGGTTTCTCTGTGGGTTCCGTGATAGTGTGGTGTTTGCCCATATGAACTCTGAGTTGGATCAGCCTGGTTTAGCTGGTTCGATTTCTCCTCGTGGGCACGAGCCCTGGTTATTTGTATCCCTTACAGGACCCTTATCTTTGTCCCACATAAGGACCCATATTAGTTCATAATACTGAAGCCATATCGAACCCAAACCATTTGCCTGTCAAGCTCGCTGTGTGCCCACGTAGCCCAGTTTGAACCTAGATGGGGCCCGCATGGACCTGTTGGGAATGAATATGATTCGACTGGAGTTGTCTAAGAAAGGCAGCTTCAAGCAGAATAACATCTATCTTTCATTTTGCAGTTACCAATTTGGCACCCAGCATTCCACATTTCCTGAGGATTAAAATTGGAGGAGTCAGCTCGGAAGCCAGTGGGGTAAACCCTGGTCAGCTGCCGTGAGTTATGGTGCACAAACTCCGCTCCTGAAATAAGGATGATACAACAGAAGTGACTGAATACATGTTAAATGTAAAACAAATCAAATCAAATAAAGTCATCTTTTATTTATATAGTACTTTTAAGAGAATAAAATGTAGCACAAAGTGCTTCAGCAGTAAAAACAAAACCAGCCCCACCCCTCCCTCCCTCATCCCAGACTGACCGTGATCTCTATCAATGGTATAATACAATCAAAGGTTAAGATAAATAATACGTAAAACATTGTTGGGCACAGAAGCACCAGTGAGGGAACATTATCCCACTATCACAGGGAACCGTCTGCATCAGGAGGTGGCTGCCAAACCCTGGAGCCTGGGATAGAGTACCAAACACCACCGCTGTTGGATGGGTGTATGCACCCCAGCACAACCCAGGGATGAGTGGACTAAAATCCCCAATTATCAATTCTAAAAATGCTGAATGGCTGTCTGTTGGAAAAGGTTGATGTAAGTTCACTTACCAGCTTCTCGTAGGTGCTTGCGAGCTTTAGACTCGGTGAAAGATGCCACCTCATAGAACTTGGAGTGGATGCGGGAATGTTTGAAACTTCTGAAGTGGAAACTTTTGCAGTAAACTACACAGTCAGACAACTCCTTGGACAGGCGCTGTTTTGACCTCTGTGGAAATTTAAAAAAAAAACAAAAAACACACACACAGGATGAAATAGTGAAGACTAACAAATGCGTAGGTTTCTTAAAGATATCACGTTTCTTTTATTTTGTTGATTTCATATCTCATGTAAATGTCATGGGCTTTCTGATATAGTTGTTCTGATTTTGATACCAGCATCAGAAATACTTCCTGATCACTGCAAGTACTATATCTTTATACTATCTGGTACCATCATTTTTAATACCCCAAAATCCCAATTCCTCTTTGTTTTTCTAAAAGTAAGCACAGGAAGTTATGCAACACTATTTTAAACATTTCTTTTGGAGTTTGCAGCACTAGCTAGCTAAGTAGCTAATACCATCCTAATACTGTTACATTATTGATATGTTAATATGACAATACTATTAGTAGTAGCTACTAGATGGCTAATACTGTTTGCTTCATGTCTAGCAAAAAAAGGTAATGCTGGATAAATAGCATTAGCTGCTATTACTAGCTATGCAGTTAATAGCTAGTTAATGGTAGCTAATGCTACTAATAGTAGCTAATTGTACTATTAGATAGCTATTACTAGATAGCTATTATAGCTAGCTCTTAACTCACTGGCTATTAACTAGCTAGCTATTAACTAGCTAGCTATTAACTAGCTAGCTAGTTAATAGCTAGCTAGTTATAGCTATTAACTAGCTAGCTAGTTAATAGCTATTAACTAGCTAGCTAGTTAATAGCTATCCCCTATTAGTTTACAAGAAAACTCAGAGGTTTGGGAACCACTGCATTAAACTGTGCTTTGCTTCATGCCTCCAGTGGTGTGAAGAAGATGAACTTGGGAAGAACAAAACCTGAGATGATTAAAATGAATGCTTGAAGGCCAAAGACTGTGTGTGATGTTTTGGATAATCTGTCCCAAGCTGGCAGTGAGCTGATGTCTTTCTCTGTTGTCACTGATGCTTCAAACAAGAAAAATAGAAAAATGTTTCAAGTCTGTGTGAGATGTTTCTCTGTTTCTGATGGTATGCAGTGCAAGTTACGAAGACTGTGATGAAACTGCAAATGGCCTACTTTAATCCTGTACAGCAGTGGTCTTCAACCCTGGTCCTGAAGGTCTACTGTCCTGCATGTTTTAGATGTTTCCCTGCTCCAGCACACTCGGAAAGAAATGACCGCCCTTGGTGACAAGCTGATGATGACTCTTCATTTGAATCAGGTGTGTTCATGCAGGGAAACATCTAAAACCTGCAGGACAGTGATCTTCAGGACCAGGGTTGAAGATCGCTGCTACACAGGACCATGGAGGTCTGCTGGAGACTATTCCAGCAGCTTGTTTACACTGAGTGACATTAAAGTCTACATCATGTTTACACACAATAGCTTTCTCTTCATCCAGCTGTGGAACATCTCCTAACTAGCTATTCATCTCTCACATCATACTTCAGGTCTCTATGGGAAACCAGCCCTTCTGCACTGAAGAAGATTTTTGAGGATGAAAATAAAATTGGAGCTAATGAGATTTATTTGTGCTTTTTCCACAATGTTGGGTGTGTTTTTAAACATCTTGTAAAAAAGAGCTGGAGGAAACAACTATGGACCAGCCTGCCGGAGAACCTGAGAGCTGCAGAGACTGTTCACGTTTTTAAAAGGAGGCTCAAGACCTACCTTTTTAACCTGGCTTTTAACTAATGTTTGTTTTAATCCTGTTTTAGACTTCCCATCTTAGATTTTCTTTTTTTATCTCTGTTTTTTAACACATTTTATTGACTGACTGGTCTCCATGAGGAGGCTCTTCTTCAATGACCTGGAACAGGTGGTTGTTGCCCTTCAAATCACAGAAGCAGTCAACATGGACCAACTCTAGAGGGAGTTTTTTGCTAGTAAAGGAGAAATTAAAAAAAGTCTTAACAGATGAAACAAAATCCCAGAGTTGGAAGATGTCAGTTTTCCAAATAATCGGAAAAGCCAGCTTGATCAGCTTGTTCAGGATTATTTCATTTGTCATCGATGTTCCAGGGTCAATTGCCTTTTTTTAGAGAGGATTTTCTCTTTGGTGAGTGATCAGATTCAGGAAGCAGCAGAAGCTGATCAAAACTGAACTCCAAATATCAGTGAACTGTGACTTGTCATGTAAGGACATTTCTCCCACCCCATTATACATTCATTTGTGGACTTACACAATTGTATTTTATCAGTTACATAACAGTACCCCATACTTGCTTTCACAGGAATGAAGAGAGCAACTTGCATCCGAAT
Organism: Zenarchopterus dispar; assembly: GCA_028564865.1. Classification (NCBI taxonomy): domain Eukaryota; kingdom Metazoa; phylum Chordata; class Actinopteri; order Beloniformes; family Zenarchopteridae; genus Zenarchopterus; species Zenarchopterus dispar. Next base: position 15,383 of record JAOWBL010022473.1, read on the forward strand.
GCTGCTAATAATTATACTTAGTATTAAAAGACAGGTGTCTGTATTACTGAATGCAACGAGATGTGGACAAAAGCTTAAGTCAGCTTTGTTTCGTAATTTCTTCTGGCTGTTAAGACGACCTGGCAATTTAACCTCGCTGGATCGCTTCCACACCAAGTTCATGAGAGGCTCACTGAGTTTGACCCATGAACTGGCTCCGCATGAACACCAGCTGACTGTTAGTTCATGACAGGGTGAACCCTTGTGATGAAAAACAATCCCTGTCATGGGTTGAAGAGCAGGGCACATCGAAACCTTGAGACCATTCCCGTGAATGGTGTAAATGATACTCAAGCCCGATGCCAAGCGGGAGAACGAGTGGTGCCATGGGAGATTCCGTGCTGGTTCAGATGGGAGGTGTGGTAGACCCCAGATCGCAGCAAATACTTCAGCCTCCATGAAAGCTGATCTGCCTGGATCTCCCAGGATCTCAAGCTTCACTTCCCTCCAACACCACAACCAACTTCACCCGTCTACCAGACAGTGACACAACCATCTGCACAGACACTTAAACCATCAGAGCAGAGCTGACATCACTGCCAAGTTTGCTGCTGGCCTCACCTCTGGAGACTGTGTTGACAGGAGTCCCAGTGTGGCATTTCATGCTTCTCAAGTGCTTATCAATAAACATGAGTCTAAGTGCTCAGTGATTCCCTTACACACTTAGTTATCATTCCCTAAAGAGAAACAGTATACTGTGACACCCACAGAGTCAGTGTAGCGCTGCAGCCAGGAGCTGCTGAACATCACAGGTGTGTAGACCTCTATTAAAACAGGTGTTTTTTGGAGCATTCAGATGTGTGTTAAAGCTTTGCCAAGAAGGTGAGACATCAGCAATGGCCTTATACTTGCAGATGGTCGTGCATCTGGAAAGGGTTATAAAACCATTTCCTAACAATGTGCAGTTCAACATTCTGTACCAATGAGGTCAAAGTGGAGATGTTTGGTCTTAATGTCCAGAGCCATGTTTGAAGAAAACCAAACACATTTCAGCAGAAACACCTGTCATGGGAGGATGATGTCAGTTAGAGTTCTTCTACAGGACCCAGACACCTTTCATTCATTGAGTGAACCAAACTCCTCTGTATACCAGAATATTCTAGAGACACATGTGAGGACATCTATCCAAAAGATGGAGATGATCCAAAGCACACCCAGAAATCTACACCAGAACATCTGATAATGAAAAGAATCAAGGTCAAAGAAGAGGTACCAACATTTGAACATTTCTGCATAAAGACAGATAGTAAAGATCAGGACTGCACCCTGGGAACAACTTATCCCCATTTAAACAATTTTAAACAGGCTTTATCAGTGACTGAGGTCTTTAACTGATGACTTTTTGATTCAATTTTAATCAATATTATTTGCTATTAAAACCATCATTGTCTTCATTGAAATCACAATCATATGTTAAAAAATTCATAAAACATCTTCTCTGACTTAACAATGGACTTCTTGCATTGCACAGCGGTTTAAAGTAGCCATGTGAACAGGAAGATTTTAGGATTGTGTTGAGGGTCATGCGTTTTTCACTGAACCCTACACCTCCAGTTTGACCACAGACTTGGTTTTCTTTATATAAATGTTTGAGTCTTTTCAAAGCCTCGATTCAGCCATGTGTAATGAAGAGAGAGAGGTGACCCATGAGCCACTGGTCTATGTGTGTTCCTCCTCTCATCCATGGCAGGATGGGTGAGGGCAGGATGTCCATCCTGATCCAAGATGCCACCCTGGGGAGATGTTTCAGGCATGTCCAACTATTCTGGAAATCAAAACTGAATTCAAAAGAACCAGACTCCTCATCAAAGAGGAAAAGGATGAGGATGTCTGGCCAGGCTGCAGAACCCACTTCTGATTTTTGACAGATAACTGCTTAAACAGTAATAACTCTGGCATGCCTCTAGCCTGTAACCCTCAGCAGTTACCAGGATTGCTTTTATAGTAGCATTCCAACAGTCAGATATTCTCTGAACAGGTCCTTGAACATTTGGTTCAAGTAACCCTCTTCACATCAGTCTGTGGGAACTGGAGTGGAAGCATTTTACTCAGTTAACCAGTTCTTTCCTTCTGATTAAAACTGAAGCCCGACTGTGACCACCAAAAAAGAACAAGAAGATGGTTACCATAGAAACGTACCAATGCTTGTCAGTGTGCATCTCTCTTTAGTTTAATTATTAATTGCAAGGGAGACCATTTTTGTATATGCAAGTACGGTTAATAAATCTGAGTTATCAATGTGATGCCTTTAATCACAAAGAGTGCCCTTTCATTTTTGGTTTACCTTAATCTTGAAAGATTTTCATTCACACATGATTGACCACTTCCTGATTTGCCTTTGCATTTCATCATCAGCTTAAAACTGATTGAATGAGAAGATCCTGAATCAACGTCATGCTGGATCATGACTGTATGTAATATGTTCTTTGGCTCTGAGCCAAAGGTTTCCCAGTGCTGATGCCTGTGGCCAGCTTTACAGAAGCATCTCTGTTAGATGATCTGTTTACACTGACTTTTCAGTATTCACCTCAGTCTTTAGAGAAATAAGGGTTAGGGTTAATCCTAGACCAGACACCATGGACCAGTATTTAGTTTATGGTTAAGTTCTGCTACTTTTTTCTGATAAATGAAACAAACCTGCTGCAGCTGCTCGACTATCATCTTTTATTTTGGACCTCATCTACAGGGAGTATTCAATAGGTTGAAACACTGTAGAACATTTGCAAACAGACCCACCTTCCCCCTGCGACGAACACTCTCCCGGTGAAGGTTATCTTCTTCTATCTCAGCCACCTCGTCTTCATCGGTCAGAGAGTCTTCCACCATCCCATTGATACTGTCCTCTAGACCACCAATTTTCTTCGCTTTAAGGAGAATTTTCCTTTTTAGATCCTAACAGAGAGGTTACATAAATCATCCTTAACATTAGGTTTCATATATTAATTATAAATATATAAGTGCTCCAACAATTTAGGATATCAAATATGGCTGTGTTGAATCATTCAGGGTATCCATTTTGCATGCAGACAGATCTTATAACCCAGAAGTTTCTGAGGAGCTTTGAAGTGAAAGTGAAGGATAATTATGAGGTTAAACCATAACAACATAAAACTATAACTACATGAAACCATAACTACATGAAACTATATCTATGTAAAACCATAAGTACATATAAC
>JAOWBL010022473.1:18697-33216 GCA_028564865.1 Zenarchopterus dispar
ATAACTACATGAAACCATAACTACATGAAACTATATCTATGTAAAACCATAAGTACATATAACCATTACTACATAAAACCATTACTATATAAAACCATAACAACATAAAACTATAATTACATGAAACCATAACTACATATAATCATAACTTGCACAACTCTGCTGCACAACTATTGACAACATCATTACCAACCAGTTCTTCAAACCAACACCATTTTTACACCTGAAGCTACTGGTGAAGTCAGGAAAAGTGCACTTCAGTGAATGACCACTAGGATGGCTTCTCAGTCAAATACCGGTACATTTCCTCTGCTGTTGGTGTCATCCATGCCATGGTAATACTCAAAGACTTGAAATAGGGAAAATGGACATCATTTTCCTCTGTTGTTGAAGACGTTTCACCTTCTGAATTCATCTTGAGAATGTTTGAAAACATTGTCCTGGACTCTACCCATGTACTTAAAAACACAAGTGCCATCTTAGCTAGTTTGTCCAGTTCTTTCATATAGTGAATGACTCCAGTGCACATAAGATCTCCTTCATTTTCTATGCTGTCATGCGTGAGGTACATGAAGAAGTAAACAAAAAGACCTCCAGCATGACATGCTATAGTTCTACACTAAAGAACCCACACTGCCATCTAGTGTTTGGCAGTGAAATTACAACGCGGCACAACCAACAACAAAAAAACTATGAAGAACAACAATGACGCAGTTGTTGTATGTAGTATTTATGTGTAGCTGTGGTGGGTGTAGATGGGTTAGGGGTTGCTGGGTGACAATGACTGTGCTGCTCACCTCAGGAGATGGCAGCCGGACAGGAGCTTGGCCGTCCAACGTGTTTTTTAACAACTTGTCACCAAGGATGTTGTTGAGGTGTTGGGCCATGACTCTCTGTTGCTCAACACTGCAGTGGTTCTCGATGGACAGGATGACAGGATACTCTGATACCTGGGGTGGGGCGAGGGGGTGTGGGTGGGAGTTAGTAATTCAGCACTGGAGCATTTTATTATCGATGAAAACTAGTACACCTGCTGCCATGCACTTGTGCGTTGTACCCGGCTGCCTGAAAGAGCAGCAGATGGATAGACAACGGGTCACAAGGCCACAATGTTCTGTTGCAGACAGACTCATACACAGCAGGCACATGAACCTGACAACCGTTTACTTTGGCAGGAAGTTGACGTCCTCTGACAGATCCCTGGCCTGCTCGCACCATAGTGCTGTCAGAATATGTCTAAGATATCATTACACAGTTGTACTCCTTCATAAATATTCAATGAGAAGCTGAGTAATTGTTGTTACAGTTTTACAGAACAAAGCAAACAAAAGGAATTGCGATGACAGCATGCATGACGATGAAGCATGGTTAGTATTTCTAAACAGCCATATTCAGATCACTGTGCTCAGTGGCGTATCCCAGATTATCACAGGTGAAAGGCAGGGCTACACCCTGGACGGGTATATTCATGCAGCTCCAAAATATTATCTATGAAATGAAGGGCTACAGAAGCAAGAAACTGTATCAGAACCACTGGAATTAACTGGTTTTCTGTATTAATTTCTCATAAAATGTGATCTTTAACTAAGCCAAATAACAGACACAATGTGATTAAGCAGATAACACATGGTGATAATATGCCATTAAACCTTTACAGTGCTGCAAGAATGGGCAACCAAACCCTTGGAGTTGACAGATGGCTGAAGCTCCTTCAGCAGCAATGACTTCAGACAAGATTGTTCAGTATCTCTTGATCAGAGCGGCTCAGTATTCAGGAGGAATTCTGGATCTTTCCTCAGTCCTGAACTGCTTCAGCTCAGACACATTTGAAGGAAGTCTGATGTGAATGTCTCTCTTGAGCTCATTCCTCAGCATCTCTGCAGGGTTAGGGTCTGGACAAAGGCTGGATCTTCTTTTTCTCTGCGTGATTTCCTTTCATGTTTATGTGTTTATGGTCCTGCTGTATGACCCAACTGGCGGGCAGACACTGACATTCACCTGCAGGACACCATGGTACAATTGGACCAGCAGATTGCCAACGTGCTCCTTCGTAAGGGTCAAATTGTTCTTAGAGAGTTACAGCATCTTTCATTTGCTTCTTCTATGGACATCCAGCCTGTTCAATGATTTCTGCGTGGTAGCCTCACAAACAGAGATGTTCCTGGTTCTTGTGATGTGTTCAAACCTTTACCTGTTACTGGTTACAAAACTCATTTCACTGACTGGACTTCAGGTCTCCAAACCACTGACTCCAGATGGCTTTTGTTTCATTTTGAACTCTTATTGCTTCTGTCCAGTACAGATACAAGAAATCACAGTTGTGTTATCAGTTACAATAGTGTGGCAAGTTAAATGCAGAAAACCAGAAAATTTATTGGTGGGAAATTAGAGCACATGGAAATTGAATAGGTTCAACAAAAAAGCCATCACAGCTGAAAATGAAAACAACTTTTCCCCAGTGATGAACTTGCAATAAAATGTTTTGCTGCAAAAACCAACTGCTTCCCATTTGAAGTGCAGAACCATTGAGGATTATGAGAGCACTGCTCTGATCCTGTGGGATTCATCTTTTACCGTTTCAGGCTCTGTAGGAACTGCTGAGTCAGCTAAACAGTGTGACTGATGATGCTGACCTTGAAAGAATAGTTTCCTACTGCAGTGACCACATCCTTGAAGAGTATCTTGGAGGTGAACGTGTGTCCATGGTAGACGATGGGCTCTCCGTTGGGACCGTCCCAGCAGTCCACTTCCACACATCGGCAGCCACGATTCAGAGCCCTGAGCAGTGAGGATAAATCCATCTTTCATCCGTTCATGGTTTTATTTGGGTTCACAGGAAATTAAAATACACTGTACATCCATGCTGGGTCAATCTCTTCCTTTAATCCCAATATTAGACTGATGAAATAGTCTAATGTGTGACTAAATATGGGGCAAGGTCAAAGTGAATTTCATTATTCCATCAAAGGTGTATCTAGAGAACCCCTCTCCCACTGACGTGAACCCTGTAATCTATGAAGTGATTTGGAAAGGGATTTGGAAAACATCCTCAACATTATTAACAAGCATATTGGCCAATAAGCTAAATGTTCTTCAGTTCTTTGGCTACTGTTTTACTCACAGGGAGATTTATGTAGAGTGCTGCAATCATCAGACACAAGCAGGCCTATAAAATCTGTTAACTCCGGCAAAAACTTTCCAATTGAATTAACGGGAATACATAAGAATTTATGGGAATCTGAAAACCTGCGAAACTGCAGTTATGCTTATAGTATTCCTGGTGTAGCATCAGTCAAAGGGATCAAATTTAAATCAAAGCCTGTTGAATTTCTACCTGTACACTGCCCTGCCACATGCACCGATCATTTCTAGAGTCTTCCACACAACATCCGTCTATCCAGGCCACACTATGTGATCCCCTCCAGTTACATACGTTTTAGTGATATTTCTAGGGTAACTGTATCTGATATGTGGCACTTAAGTCATTCAGTGAACAAATATATAATGTGTTTGTATTGCAGACACCCTGGCAAGCTACATATAACTAACATATAACTAACTAACTAGCTATATGTAAACTAGCTGAAACCTAAACTTATTCTGGTTAAAATAATTTTAAACTGATGCTGGACAAATGAAGAGAAATGTGCTAAATGAACAGATGAGCATCCTTCAATCAGTATGCTTCATCAAACTACAATTTTTTTTTCTGTAAAATAACAGAAAACTGACCAACAGATGGCAAAACAAACAAACAAAAACAATACCATAATTAGCTGGGTAGCACCATGGCAGTCACATAAATGTCAGTGTCATAAATGTGTCATAAACCCTCCTAATCGTTATCTAGTCCACTAAAATATGCCCAGTGTGAAACCCTTCTAGTCTATCTAGTCCACAGTCACTCTGAACACCACCACCCCACATTCTCTATCTAGTCCACTGATCCATGGTCACTCTCAGACCACAGTTGAGACAGGTACCTTAGCCCAAGCATCCACGTACCGGTATCACAAGAAGTGGTGGAGGTAAGCGTACTGCATACTGTTCTCTGACTGATTTATCGTTGCCAGCTGTAGTGACACCTGAAGTTAGTGTGACGTTGGAACAATGTTGTATCCCAACATTTGATTATAATTGGCTTATGATATGGATTTGAAAATTGGGTTTACGTTAAAAACCTAACGTTGGCTTGACGTTTAATTATAGTAAAGTAACATTGACTGTTGGATGATGGTTCCTTGCCAGCACTACATAATTAGTTATCCACAAACGTTGTCTGTTGTTGCAACCCATATCCAACCAATGGCCAATGGTAATACAACATCACTGTCAGCTGGGAATGCTCCGACAATCCATGAAGGGGGGTCACTTCGTCGCTTACCAAAGTCACACTAAAACATTTTGACAGACTTTTGAGGGCAATGTACCACATAAAACTGGTTCGAGGTCAGTAAGCGAAACAAGAATTCATATATAAGGTGCACCAGATCATAAAGTGCACTGCTGATTTTTGAGAAAATTTAAGGATTTACGTGCGCCTTATAATGCAAAAAATACAGTATATGTATGTATGTATGTGTGTGTGTGTGTATGCAGACATTCAAAATGTGTATAAACTTACACACATCCCCCTTCTCTCTCACACACACACACTCACTCACACACCATTTTCTGTTTGTCCCTTTTCTTTTGTCTCTTTGTCTTTTACTAGCATGTCTGTCCTCTATTGTAATACGTCTCATCACAAAGACACATCACACAAACACTACAGCAATCCCCACACTACACACACTGCACCCATCACTGTCTTGTCTTTTTATCAGTCTTGTTCTTTCATGTTTCACATTGGGGGATTTAGTCCTCCTTGGCAGAATTAGGAGTTCAAATGTTAATAAAATGTGTGAGATTAAACTGTCAATGAGGACTGGTGAAGGACACACACCCCACATTAATGTATCATATGAAAATATCTGCTGCAAGATTAAAATGCATATATATATCCCATGGATGAAGGTTTTACCAAATCATGGTAATAACCATTAAAAAAATATGCAGACAATAAAAAAAGAAAGAACAAAATGAAGTCAGCCACTACCTGATGTATCCCTCTACACTGCTCTGTCCTCTGAGCTGGTCCTCCATCAGGTACGTGTTGTGGGAAGAGGAGATAAAGTAATGGCACAGCGGCTGGCTCATGTCCTGGAAGATGCCCCTCCGCCGTGGGTTGAAGATGCAGCCCTCAGCTGAGCCGAGGTACATCAAGAACCCATCAAATGTCATGGCATTCAGCAGCTTGGCTGAAAATGCACCAGAATGGTATCAGAACCTTCTCACATAGGATAAGATGATACATTATCCACTGAAAAGCGCTAAGAGGTGACACTTTACAGTGATCTCTGTTTTCCTCCTGTATAGTATGTATAGTATCCGAAGGGTTTTGCATACCTGTGTCTGAAGGTTCATAGTGCTCAATGAGCTGCTTGGCATGTTGTTTGATATCTTCCCCCTCCAGCTGCTCTTCCCTCAAGAAGTCTTCCAGGTCGCTTTGCGATAGTTTCTGACCGTCAGATGAATATATCTGGAAGATTCTCAGCACATCTTCCCTCTGGGTCAGCATCTTGTAAAAGAGCACAAACTCATCGCCCTCCAGGCTGCCTGTATGAGACTTATCCGCCATCTGAAGAATAGGCAGGTAACGTGAACTTAGTAAAGTTAGTTTTAGATTGGATATTCAATAGAAACTCACTTGGGATAAGTCTTTCATTTCCATTCATGTTCTGTCTTGCTGTGACTGATCTCCATTCTAGCACATATCTCCACCTCTCCAGGTTTTCTTTCAACTACTCCCTACTCTCACTAGAGAGCGCAGTGTCATCTGCATACATCATCATCCATGGAAACCCATCTCTGACGTCTTCTGTCAACCTATCCACCAACAAAGCCACAAGAAGGAGCACAGGGTTGATCCTTGAAGCAGTCCCACTTCTACCTGAAACCCTCCTGTTATGTCTGGTTCACACTATATGATTTTGGTTGTCTCAGATGAGAATTGTCCATTGTAACTCAAAAATGGTGGTTGTACATCTCACACTGTGAACCCGGGCTTACACCAACTGCAGACCTCATTGCTTTGATCCTGCTGTAACATTCCTATGAAAACATTTTGATTAGTATTAATTTTCATGCCGTTATTCATCAAGAGCATCCACCTTATGTTCTCTAGAGACTCTAACCCAAAGACTAATTCAAGTACAAGATACCAACAGCACCATATCAACTTCTTTTCTATTGAATACATATGACCCATTGAGTCCACACCAAAACTGAACTGACATAATACAAGAGAAAAATAAGACTGACATCTTCTTTTTGCACTTGAGGGTTTCTTCTTCAAAAAAATTGAGAGCTTCTTTCTAAACTCAACACCTGTGCCAAATTGTCTGTTATTGAACGCCAGTTTAGGTTAGCTTTGGATCCACTGACTCACAAGAAATAAAAAACAAAAAAACAAACCCATATAGCAAAGAATATTTGATCTGAACTTGGCACCTATCCACCAGACATGAATCAAGTCTGCATTTTTACTGGACCTTTGGGCCATGCCTGGCCCTCACAACTCTTACAGTATCCCAAGTCAGAACTAGCTTTTGAACTTTGGGTCGCATCTGACCAATAAAACACAAGCCAAACCCAAGTTTAACCCAGTCCATTAGCTTTTGGTGATAAGTCTGGCCCACGTAGGCCTTGTGCAGTCTTCAGGGCCAGAAGAAGATCGGATTTCATCCAAAGGCTTCCTTCATCAGGGATGCCTTGAAATGCAAGAAATAAGATAACCAGATAGCAAATATTATTTAGGCCAAACATGGATCACATCTGGATTGAAATTCTGCCTATATTTGACCCCGACGGATGGATGTGGCACTTATTTACATTTGATCTAAGTCTGTGTGCCACATTACACCCTCATAATTCTTGCTGTAACCCCTGTCAAAACTGGCTTCTGAAATTCACGTCTTGTCTGAGATCTATGTGGGCACAGGTCTCAGCTTTGAGCTGCATCTGGCCCATTAACACTTGTGCATTATAACATAATTGCCACAAATAACCCAGGACAGGCCCAGATGTGTTGTTTGGGCTGCAGTCCTTCAGTTCAGCTTAGGCGTGGAGTCACTGGTCACATGGCTTTTGAGAAATGACAGCAAAGACATTGATCCCAACTGAATGTCAGTCAAATATCCAACCAAGAACCAACTACACCAGGGTGACAGTGTGAGTGTTTCTGTCAAAAACTCTCACTGTGAAAAGACGATGAGCGTGGTGTTCGTTCATGTCCACATTCATCATCTTGAGAAGGTCTTGCACCTCCTTGAAGTTCATCCTGCCATCGTTGTTCTTGTCTGCCTTCTTGAACCAGTCACTGATCCATCTGGGAATAACACTTCAGGAAAACTGAGGGTGAAACAGTCGTTACTGATGATGACTCCAAACATGAGTCAGTCTTCCCTCACCTGCAACTTTACAGCAGGAATCAACTTATTTACAGCCCAGTTCAAAAAATAAGCTTTTGGTCTCCGCAGTTAGATTTCAAATCTATAACAACTTTACCAGGGCGAGTTTTGTGCACCTTTTCAGGTTAAGTTATATTAAATCACAAATGTATGCATCTGATTGCCAGTTCTGAGTAAAGGATACTGGTCCAGTTTCTCCCTCTCCCCCATGTTCTCCAGGTTCTCAATCAGCTTCCTCATGCCCTTGATCCAGGACTGGGCTTCCTCGGGTGACTCGGCCACCAGGTCCAAGTTGCCACGGCGACCACGGAACACCAACGTGAAGCATCTGTCAGCCGGGAACTCATCAGCGATGCTGAGCAGCACCTCACTCTGGTGGCCCTCTCGGATCGCCTCCACATCGCTCACAGAGACTGAACATGGAACAACAATCCGAGCAGACAGAACATGGAACACAGATAGACGACGTCTGGAAGCAAAAATCTTTTTTTTTTTTTCTTACATGTGGAGTGGGCCTTCCCAGCCTTCTTGGACTTGTACCAGATGGTCATACAGTCGTCCTGCAGCTTGAAGTATCTTTGCTTCTTCCAAGAGCGAGACTTGATTTTCCTCATCACTGTTCCCACCAGCATGGACTGGAGGTTATCATCACCCTGAATACCTGACGAGAATGAAGAGAAATTACAGCTCCAAACACACGTACATCCACAAGGAGAGACATGTTTACTCTAACTTCTGTTAACACTAGTAACACTACAGAAGGCATGCTTGAGTTGAACATTTTCATCAAATGAACCCACCACAGAAGACAGAAGCTGACTTACGGAGGGCACTCCTTGTGAAAGCCATTCGTTGTCTTCTCACAATCACATCTACAGAGAGAAGATGGAGGGGTTTACATAGTTCTACTTCTACAGTGCAGAATGTCATTAGTTTAATGGATCTGGAGGAATTTCAGTGTGTAAACAACAAGGAAGCCAATCTAAGCCAGACAGCCATGACCTCTGATCCTTCAGACAACACCGCATTAAGAAGCATCATTAACCAACAAGAGATTACTGTGGAAATCTTTGTCAAGGACTACAATACGGAGCTACATTTATAAATGACACGAAAACCTTTACTGCACCAAATAGAAAGTCTTACATTAACCTTAATTTTGTGCTGAAGTGGTGTCAACATCTCTGGACTCAGAGGCAACTGTGACGGACTGTCAAACAGTGGAAGAATTCATGGTGGTCAGTCGAAGCTTGTGCTCCAGATTTTTTTTTTTTTTTAAATGGGCACATTGTGACCAGGTAGAAGCAGAACCATCCAGAATGGGGAAAAAAAATACCACCAGGTTTTGAGCACCCAAGGTTGCAGAGACAGCTACCGGCTGGGTTGGCTGTATTATGAATTTTGACTCTTGACTTGAGGCAGTAAAGCCCACTCAGTAAACTCTGCTGCTTACAAAACAGAAAGAGTCATTATTGACGCCAGTCCAGACCAGAGGTGTCAGGGACTTGTTGGCTGTGGATCAAGTCAAGGAAACGGGCTGTGTCAGACTGCAGAAAGCTGTCATGTATTGTGGAAACACACAATGGGGATCCCTGGGAATCCCCAGCTGGAGAGTGGAGGCACAGTGAAGAGGGGATCTCTAGTATGTCTTTACACTGCAATCTCTGTGGACAAGGACAAATTTAAACTGGACACCCATCCTCTCTGAACCCTCAGACACCTTCATCAAGAGCTGTCACTTAGCAACCATGTGAACAAGGAATTACTTTGTAAAAGCCTTTGTCAAGTACTACAACACCCATGATCCATGAACCCATCCATGGTTTTCCAGCATTTCAACAACAAACCACGTTATTCACACATTAAAAAGACATGACTGAGGAAGAAGAGGCTTCAGGTACTGGCCTGCCTGCAGTCAGATCCACCCCCAACAATGAATGTTGGAGAAGTTCAAACCAAAAATGTAACAACTACAACTGTTGCCCACGTTTTACTGATTTGGAGATGACATAAACAGAAGATTAATCTATGCCGAACATGTCGACTTCCTGCCCATATTTGCTTGCTGACAGGGTCTCATTAATCCTGCTTCTATGATTTAACTGGCTCTCAAACTGGATCTGGCTCTCAAACAGTCCATGATGAGTCTGTTTTTGGTCCATGCAGGGATCCATCATCCAGCCAGCTCATCATTGTTCTTCCATTAGCTCTGCGCTGCACAGGCCAACAGCAGCCTCATCGTCCAGCCCTCCAGCTGCACCAGGGAGCTCCTAAAGCTGCCGTTTTGTGTTTTCTCTGCATTCTGTCCTGCCCTGCACTTTCTGTTCAGTCACTCTATCGAGCTCCCAGAGGTGTGTAATCCTCCCAAATCCCTTCAGCCGACACTCGTGAGCTCCACTGGCTCAGTGCCGCTTCGGCTGGTGTTCAAAAACATCCTCCAAACTCACCACCAAAAACAGTTTGGTTTAGGTACTCTACAACCAGATCACCAACACTGGAGAGAGAGAGAGTACGTAAACCCATTTTCTTATTCTTTTTCGTGCTCTGATCTTCATCTAATTAACAAGCAAGCACATCTTGTCTCATTATGTCTCAGCTGATAACATAAACTATTATCATTTTCTGTGTCTGTGGAGTACAACCACTAAATTCATAGTTCTGGAGGGAAAAGTAAGTGAGTCTAACTGATGAAATGAGTTTGAAGGTTGTTTTAGAACTACTTTGATTGATGAAAGATGCTGGTGTGAAGCAAATCTTGCTAAAAGGAGATCTTTGAAGACAAATGAGCTGGAGCAGCTGATCTTCATGAGGATGGAGAAGGGATACGAAGTCATCCTGAAGGGTTCAGAAATCCATCAATAAAGCAACAATAACAATGAAATGAATGATGTTGCGAATAAATCCAACAAATACTTTGTTAATGTAGGTTATAATTTAATGAGATTGTTAAATCTATATACCCTTATACATAAGGATAATGATAATGTAGAAAGTATTATTGGTAGAAACTCATGTTCCATATTTACAAGCACAACAGATAAAAATTAAGTGTTGGATATTGCCCATAACAGACTGTAAAGATACTGATATGGTATTAATAACAAATATTATAAACCTGTCATACACCCATGCTTCCTGATGGGTATGTTTCCATGGAAATGAAGACCATAAAAAAACTATCTCTCTGCTTCCTCAGTTTGAAAAAAAATATAGAAAAACTTTTTTGTTAATATACTTGATTGATTTATGACAAATAGAATATTTTAAGTGATAATGAGTTTGTTTGAAACTAGCTGAAGACATTTTAACTGCGACTGAAAAAAAGGAAGATATTTATTGATCTTAAAAAAGGGTTTGACAGTATTAATATTACAGAAATTGGAGCCATATGGCATTAGAGGTTAAGTAGTTATCATGAAGATTTGTACCGATATGTTTAAATACGTGGAACTGAATCCGAATTAACGAAGATCACTTGAGAGGTGCCGCAAGGCTCTGTCCTCGGTCCCAACTTATTTCTTATTGATTATCAACCATATTTGTAAAGTATCTAACGTGTTTAATTTTGTTTTATTTGCTGATACAAATTCTGGAAAATCTTTGGAACAGCTTCTGAGTTCAGCTGACAGAGAAATAAGAAATAGTTCAACAAGAATAAGTTATCACCCAGTTTAAGTAAAACAAACCTTATAACATTTAGTAAATGTGAACTCAGTATGCAAGTAAAAATAATTCCAGATAGATATTGAAATTAAAGGAGTACACAAAAATGAATTTTTGAGTGTAACTATAGATTATAAATTAATTTGGAAAACACATATTAAAAACATTTGAGTAAAAACATCTAAAAGTATTGCAATATTATATAAAATTAGATACATTTTAAACCAAAAGTTGCACTATATATTCTGCTATTCCCTCACTGTCCCAAATGTCAGGTATTGTTTGGAGATTTGAGGAAGCATGTACAAAACTAACAATAAACCAGTTTACATGATACAAAAGATACAGAAAAGTGATAAGATTTATAAACTAATCAAATTATTTTCAATCAACCAACTGACTTTAAAATTTTGTGACTATAAAACTATTGAAATAAAGTATGAAGTATATAATAATTTGCTTCCCCACTGTATTAAGAAGATACTTGAAATCTGAAAGAGTCCATATCAACTCAGGGACACAAGATTGTTCAAAAAATCCAAAGTACAAACAAAGACATAAACGTTTATCTATTGAGGAAGTGAATTTGTGGAGCCTATTTGAGAATGAATTAAAAACGTACAGTTCACACCACTAAAGCTTCAACCTAAATCCCCTTCAGTATTTTTGTTTTTGTCATGTTTTCATTGTTATTTGTACGTCTGTACAGAGACTCGTGACCAAAATGGATAAATAAAACACATTTTTAAAAGAAGCCTGTCTAGAAACGGAGATATTTTAGTACTGTGGATGCTCTACACCATCCCAGCGGTTAGGTATGATGGAGGCAGCATCATGATTTGGACTGTGATGGTTAGATCAAGTATTTTAGAAGACTCTGGTCCTCAGTAGAAGCTGAGTAAAGCAGCAGGACGATGAGTATAAACACGGGTGTAAATCCACCATCAGGAGTGGTCCAGTCAGACACCAGAGGTGAACTTTGAAAAGGTGATCAGATGAGCTCCTGAACATCCAGCGAGTCTGAGCTAACGATGTTCTGGGAGGAGGAATGATCCAGAACTGCTCCTGAACGATGAGCAGCTGTGATCCAGAAACACGGAAAGATCTCTTTGAAGTTACTGCTGCTAAAAGAGCTTCAAGCAGCTTTTAACTCCAAGGGTTCACTTACTTTCCCCCAGAACGGTAAATGTTTAACAGTAAACCTTTTCAGTAAAAACATGAGCTTAGTAATTTGTAAGACACCTTACGGATAAGATCACATTTTACAGTAAATTAATGCAGAAATCCATTTAATTCCGAAAGGATTCATGTACTCATTTTTATATATATGAAACAGTCCAACAACGTAGGCAAAAATAAGTAACCTCAGCTTCAGTAGACAGCAGTCAGTTATCTGGCAATGACGCTCCTTGCTGCTGTGAAACATTTATAAAGGCTAAATAAAAGCAGATAACCAGAAGTGAAGGTCTATGAGAGCTTTAGGACAGATCTAGGTAGAGGAGCAGTATCTGACCTGCTGCAGGATCATCCCTGAGTGGCGTAGCTGCTGCAGAGCTGGAACAGATCATGTGGCTCTGAACACCGTCCTGCAGCGATAAAAGCCACCTGAGTCAGGTCATGATGACGCTCTCCCACGCCCCACCCCCAAGCCCACCCCCCCCCCTCTCTGGATCTTTTGTCCTGTTCTGAAATTATTCAGACAGCTGTGGTCAGACAGGAGGGTATCATCTGAGGCTCAGCACCTTTTCGCCTCAGTGGAAATGTTCCGTGTGGATTCATAAACTCTACATCCCGCCACACAGAGCTTGGGATTCCAGCGGCAAATGCTGCCATCAATACCCATGACCAGTTTTATAAGGGACAGAGGGACGAGGGGGAGGCTGACACAGGGTCTCCCTTAACTTCCATATAAGGTAACACATGGGCCAGTTCAAACCAGTTTGTCCTCTTATTCTAAAACGGAACTTGTAGTTACATCCAAGTCCACTTGGGTTCAGAGTGGGCTACAGAGTGGGCTTGGGCTTGAAGCCTATGTGACCCCATGAGAGAACGAAATGACTAACTAGACTGTGAAGGGGGGAAACTGAGTGGTTTCCAGTTGAGCAATGCCTAACACCCCCGCAGATATACCCCACCCAGTCCAAATCTGTAAAAAACCATCTAGGGCCACCAGGAACTTGCAGACAAACCTTCTTCAAGACCCACATGAGGCTCCCGTATGTGGTCAGATCCAGAAGTATTTGGACAATGTTGTGATTTTGTCTCCATGCCCCACCACAGCAGATCTGAGATGAAACGATCAACATGGGATCAAACTGTTGCTGAAGTTTATCATTTAAGAATTACAATTATTTTAAGCAAAGTACCTCCATTTTCATGGGCTCATACATGTTTGGAGATTTGATCAGTTAATCGCCTTGGTGAGGTCCATGGCTTCATTATTTTAAGACAATAAAGGACTGGGAGTTGATATCAGGTATTGAGCTGGTAGCTGTTTCTCTGGACCTGCATCTCTGAAGCCCAAAGAAATCACAACACAAGTCAAGGAGACCATAATTAGTTAAAAAAAAAAAACCAAGATAAATCTTTTCAAGAGAGAGTAAAAAAAAACTATAAAAACCTTTATTTCTTAAAAAGGAAATAAAGCTCTGGAGGAAGCTGTGAAAGACCACCAAAGACAACTCAAGTAGGTGATCACAGATGGTGAAGAAAAACAGAAGTCAAGAATACTCTGGAGAAGGTAGGAGGACCAGCGTCAACATCTACAAGCAAGAGATGCCTTCATGGATGTACATACAGAGTCTGGAGTGGTAAAAGAACAACTCATGACCACGATGGTAGAGGTGTTCTAGACCATGACAGTGAAAGAGCTCCCTGGTCAACGTTAATGATGCTGACAGAGGTAGAGGTGTACAGGCATCTGTTCATACTCAGATAAATGTTAGAAATCGATCTGATGATGATGATCTGGAACACCGTGAGAAGAATTTTCAAAGGAGGTCACAGTGAAGGTCTGGAAAAGCATCTCCAGGGTGGAAACTCAGAATCTGGAGATGGTCATGGCTTCCAGACTTCAGTCACAAAGGACTTTTTTACAAGTAATAAAAACATAAGATAACATTTACATTTATGTCACTCTGAGCCCCTGAAAATGGAGGTACTTTATATAGAACAGCTGTAACTTCCATCCATCCATTCTCTAAACCCATTGTTCCATTTCTGGGTCACGGGGGTCTGCTGGAGCCTATCCCAGCCCATTCCAGGTGAAAGGCAGGGGTACACCCTGGACAGGTCGCCAGTCCATCGCAGGGCCACACTCAAAGACAAACAACCATTCACACACAC
>JAOWBL010022483.1:0-33211 GCA_028564865.1 Zenarchopterus dispar
ATTCTTTTGTTATTAAACCTTTTTGCATTTTTTGAATTCCTGCGATTGAGTCCTCTGTTCATTCCTGGCGTGACAAAGTGGAAGTGTTTCATCAGATTTCCAGGCCTGCTTGATTGGCCCATATATACAAATGTCAGATTCATCAACACAATGAACTTGCAAACAACCTTTTGGAAGAGACCCTGTTTATAGGTAGAGGAGTGACTATAGTTCGAACAAGACTTTTGGGAAACACTTGTTCTGCAGCTGTGTGGTTCAAAGTGTGTTAGTTGCTTATGCTTTTGGGGAACCAATTGAAAGGCCAGGAGCCCAAAGGTACTTTGGATGGTTTTTGTTGATTGTTGTGATTGTGATTGTCAGAATTGGAGACTGTGAAAGTTAGACAAAGCTGGCTGAAATGAATCCAATATTCCTTCAAATTAAATTGAAAATGGTAATTTTAAGATTACAGTTGAAAGATTCCAACTGTCTTCATTAGGTCATTGTTTTAATGTTATAAATCTCAGCAAGCAAGGCCTGTTTAATTTTTCTTCTGGGCTCAGGTTACATGTTGTAAAAGTCAGTTTATAGTTTGGCACATTATGCCAAAATGAAGTCAGTGTCTGTTTTCAGGCCAGCTGGCATAAAGGCCTGGCTACCTGTCCGAAGTCACTGTAACACCTGTCTTTGCTGTGCCACCATATGGCATTTATTGTGTGTATGAGTGATGTAATAGAAATGGATCTGTGCCAAAAACAGATATTTGCAGGTGACTAACTACATATCTCATCATGGTCACACCAGTGAGTAGTATTTTTGGTAGCACTTCGGTGTATGAAAGATATATACCTCACCTGTACAATTATAGTAGAGAAAAAAAAAAAAGAGGAGAAAAAATACTCTGAGAGGAAAGTCCAAACTGATGTACTATGTTTGATCCCTAAAAAAACTCAGAGAAAAAGGTAGATTTACATGTGACTAAACGTTTAGTGAGACATGAATCCATTCTTACACTGTATTATTTTGGCATATGAGTTAAAGGGAACCCTTTCCTTCCAGAGAAAATAGGCTTCAAAATGTTTTCAAGCAACAAATTTATTGAGATCTTTAGTTTCGTGCTTGATGACTCAGCTGGGCCCCAAGGAGGAAAGTATGAAGGCCAGCACATCAGCCGATTTAATCTTCTGTCTCTTGCATTGTGAAATGTGAAACTATTCATTAAAAAGATTACTGTTTATTCTTCCATTGTTGGCTCCATCAATCACAAGTTAAGTTAATGGTGCTTAATGTAAGTTCAGATATGTCGGGGTTAGTGTGGGCTACATGTCCCTTTCTGTCTAATTATCTTTTAGTTCTCTCCATCTCTTCCATCCAGTGAGCATACTATAAAACTGAGGCACTGTTTATTCCTCCAGTCTTTCTTTGCTCACCACCCTGATATTTTCTTTATTTCAGCTTCTTCCTGGATTTGCCAACTGTTTTCTGGTTTATTGTTTTTATTCAAATGGTAAATACTGATTAATCACATCTAAAATGATGTCCAATGGGTTTCTAATTCATCCAGTCATACAAATACTCCTGTACAGTTTCATGGATTTGCACTCTTTATGCTTTACCTTGACTTTATAATTACACACATGAGCATATTGGGGAATTGTGGGGGTTTGAGGGACTTGCCCAAGGACACATCTAAATGTTGAAAAGTTGGAGATGGAACCAGTATATTCTGACTGGGGGGAAAAGCCACTATCACCTGAGCCTCAGTTGTGCACATACAGCTTTGTTGAACTGTAATGAGGCTTCAGACTGAATATATTTTCATTTTTAAGGGTACTGCTAAAAAAGAAAAGGCTCTCAGGCTCTGGCAAGGTTACAGTTTCAGATACAGTCTCTGTCAATGATGGAGATCCTTGAGGGCCACTGTTAAATAGGTACATATTACAGCTATGTTGGATTTACATGATAGAGTATATCTGATTTAGTGTCTAGAAACTGCCCATTCTCCAGACCACTTAATTTTGTTTTAGTTTCCAGAAGATAAAATTATGTACAATGACTGCTTTTAGGACTGTTCCATATGCCAGTACTTAACTTTATATATATATATATATATATATATATATATAATCTGCATGGTACTGCATAGACAGTTGGGAACATTGCTCTTGTTTACTACAAGAATGAAAAATGGCTAATGTCTTTTCGTGATGGCTGAGCTCCCTTAGTTGACTAATTACTGTGCGTGACCCATGCTGTAGCAATCTTGGTGAATTTAATTTCATGAACATTTCCACTATATCCACTATATCCAGCTCAGAATGATTCCACGTTCGCTTCCACTGCATTTCATCTACTGTACTTTACACAATCTTTTGGTTCATCCTTCCTGAATTGGTTAATTTTATACATGGAGGAGACCAAATTCAGCTTGCAAGTTCTTGTGCATATCATGGAAACCAATGAGCACATTATGTATTTGCATTATTTACCAGCTCATTAGTTAGACACGTCACATGTCTGAGCACATAACAGCTGCAGAAAGTGATGGATGACTTTGCTTCAGTCTTTACCTGTTAAAACTAATGCTTTTAAAACGGATCCAAAAATGTGGATTAATCTTTGAAGATTCTTCATAATGTAGCAGACACTTTTATGGCACCTCAGCTGAGGAATATTTCACCTGTAGTTTATAATTATTTTCATTCATTCCTCACTCTCATCTAAAATGTCACATTTGTAAATGTGCAAATACTCCTGTCTGCAGTCTGTGCTGGAGGAAGCTTACAAGTGCATGTCTGTTTGCCTACTTGTGCCCCCCTCTGCTTTGTATCAAATGTCACATCTGCCTGTTTAAATGGCACAAACTTCACTTAACACAGAGACTCTGTAGGGCCTCACTTCTACTTTAATACAATTGTTCCCGTGTTGGGAGAGAAATTAGACAACCTTACACACACACACACACACACACACACACACGAAAAGCTTCCTGACATGCACACGTATAACAGAAGCCACTGATAGCTTTTTTTTCTCTTTTTTTCTCTTTTCCCTGACAAATAGACACACAGAAAGCTCTTCATGTCTGTCTGCATTAATGCTTTAGGTCCACTTTCACTAAAGTGAGACTTTCTCAGCAGCTACACATGTCTCCATCAAAATCAATTCCAAGAATTGGTATACCGAATCCTCAGGGAAGGTTACGATATGGGAGTGTGTCTGTAGATGCATGTGTGTGTGTCAGGAGATGTGGTATGGACTCCAAGAGGCAGTAGTGAAGAGAGTAAGCTTACTGAATGCTATAATGGATTCCTGTTCACAGTCCTCCTCCCCCTTCCCCTCTCTCGCCCTGCAACTATTGAGATGACCTCATCTCCTCAGACACCTGTTTTAAAACCAATAAGCTGACTAATCTTCTCTCTTCACTCTCATCTTCTTCCAGCCTCTTGAATTTTATTTTTGTCCTTCCCTCTGGTCCTTCCATTTGTTTGACCTGCAGATGTCTAATGAACAAAACAAAAAAATTCCTATATCTTGTCTTGAGAGAAGTATGTTCTCTTCAGAGACTCCTTTTGTGCCTGGATTAAGAAGTTCAAGTACACACAAGTGGTCCATTTATCAAGGTCCTTTATACATGTTTTGAGGACAAAGAACAATTAATTGCGTTATGGACTACTTTTAAGAAAATAACAGACCCCTAATTCATCATTCCATGTGGGAGCTTTTTAGTTTCCTGCACGCTTAGTGTCACTAATAGGTCATGGACTAATCGGTTAGCACCTAAATGAGTCCTGTGGGGAAAGATTTGCTGATGCAGCAACAACAAAAATGTAAGATAATAAGGAAAATAGAGGGTGTGCTTAACTTCTTGCAATAATTTGATCATAAGTAGCCAAACATTTCTATTGTTCTGATGTCAGTGTCCTCTTTTATGATTCTGATCGTTTTTGTTGGAATATGCTCTCTTGTATGAACATTTTCTTCTCTAGAAACAATTGCGCTTATCTCATAAGAGAGTTTCATGTAAAGTTTCTTCTGTACCACTTTCACTGGTTTAGAAATCATTTGGAAGCAGATAATGCTACATGTCTGAGCACATAATCAGAGTTCAACATAATTTGAAAGACAGTTACCCTTACACTCCACCTTGTTCCTCCACCTCGGTGTTTTCAGTGATGTTTGTCGATTCTTTACTTAGCAGAATCACACAAAAACTGCAGTGCTAAATGTTATAAAATCAGGTCCCTTTCTTTAACGTTTCTAGATTTTTACAATACGAATATAATGCCCCCACAGAAATGTGTAATATATTGATTGCTGCATTGTAAATAATAATTATCTGAAATCTCATAAAAACATGTTAGCTAATTCCATTAACTAAACTGAATTTTGTTTTCAACAGCAGGAAAAGGGGAAAAAAGAACACAACAACTAGTCCTGTGATTTTTTTTTTCTTTTTGCATTATTGCCTTATTAGATGATGACATCAACTACATATAAATATCATTGATGACATTTATGCTTATGCTGTGAGTGGAAAAGATTAAGCTGAATACTAAGTTTTCATTATTAAACATTCTCACATTTAGAACACATTCCTTCTTTCTACCACTCGCTGAGCACAATAAATTGTAACTAATTGCAACAAGAATTTTTGTCTTGATATTCAGTTAAAACACTCTCCTCTTCTACACTGACAACAAAAAGATCATAACATGCCATTACAATGAAACAACTGCCTCGGCTGCCAAAAATTTGACTATATTAATGAGCAGAAATGAAATGTGAACATCTCTCTGCGACTGCTTATGGTTGCAGTATAACAAGATTTATGATGAGCATTCTATGACAGCTGAGAGTTGAAGTGGCTTCCCAACTACCATAAAAATAAAGAAGTAAGTAAATAAATAAATAATAAAGTATGTTGCACTCTGCCATGAAAGGCAGTGATAATGGATGCTTTCATTTTTTTTAGGATTGGGTTTCTCCCGGTGATCTGTTATGCCAGACACCCAAACTACACATAAATCTTTTGTTTAGCTGTCAGCAGCAAATAGGAAAAAATGACAAACTTTGAATTAGACAGACTTACAGCTCTGCACATTTCATACATCCTGTACGGTTTAGTTGTTATTTTCCTCTCTTTATCGCTCTGTCTGAGCTTCACTGTGGCTCAGAGCCACGTAGGCTGATTCCAGTCTAATTTGAACGTTTACATGTAGTGATTGGCTCAACTTCAACTGTATTAACTGGGTGTGCTTGTCTAATTATGAGAAGTTTGGCCTGGTCTGATGTCAGTCAGATTAAGATATTTACATACATCTTAAAGTTGCCGTTTCAGTTTGACCATTGGAATGATTTTTTTTTTTTAATGTCATAATGTGGTAGTCTTAATTACACGAGAGGGTAAGCTCAGCATTGCTCAGTGAAAAAAGCAAATGCATCGACTTCTATCAAACTGTTCCAGTGCTCCATTTATCTGAAAGTCTTATGTAGTGCAATGTTTCCAGAAATAATGGTTTTTACTAAAGCACAGAGCCTGG
This sequence comes from Zenarchopterus dispar, assembly GCA_028564865.1. NCBI lineage: Eukaryota > Metazoa > Chordata > Actinopteri > Beloniformes > Zenarchopteridae > Zenarchopterus > Zenarchopterus dispar. The sequence goes on from JAOWBL010022483.1 coordinate 5,523, forward strand.
TTGCTAACTTGCTTTAAACTGCTTTGGTAAACTGGAGCATGGAACTCAACTTTAGTGACAACCTTATTTGCAACACTCTTTATTTCAACTTCTGAGACACTGAACTTAGTTGAAAAATTGTTACATAATAGTTATTTTGGAGTCATGAACCCATGGAGACAAATGGAGACTGTCCAAAGACACTTAGCAGTTTTATGATGTCACATACCTGCCTGAAGCAAAAACAGAGTAGTTTAGTATCCCTGACTTGTGTACTGCTCACAGTAGTATGACAATCATTATTAGTACTTTATTTGCCACCTTAAAAGATATTATGCTATAGCATACCCAGAATCTATCCACTTGACCTCTATGACCAGCTTCCACTGGGGCCCACTGGGTTATGGTATAAACTATAAAACGCGACCCTGCAATAGTCGTGGGTTGGCAACCTGTCCAGGTGTACCCCTGCCTATTGCCTTAATGAACTGGGATAGGCTTCAGCAGACCCCCGTGACCCTGTAGATGGATTCAGCAGGTATAGAAAATGAATGAAAGGACTATAAAATGCTGATTGATCAGCATACTGGGAAATTTTCTGGAAGAAGCACAGCATTTAGTTACATCCTGCTGCATTGCTTGGTACATCCAGGTAAAATGCGTATGCACCAGTACAGTATGAATTTAAGCCATGTTAACCTATCTCTAACCAACTTCGTTTCATCTTCCTCTCTGCTCCATCCCCCTCTCCTTACTGCATTTATCCATCCATCATCCTCTTTCTGCACCTTCACTAGTGTTCTGAATCATAACTTTATTATGTGTGCTTGTAAGATGTAAAGTACTGCCTTTGCAGAACGATGCAGTTTTTACTGAATTTCCAAATTTCACACTAATAGAAAGCACAACGGGAGGAAGAGCATCTGTCAACTATTGGGAGTTTAAGCCTGCATCAGTTGAATTTTGAAGCTTCACTTGACACCGTGAAATGGGCAGAGCGATGGCGTTTAAGGATTTAACAGTGAGCCTTTCCTCATTCCTCCCGGCCTGCAGTGGAATTTCAGGGAAATGCTTTTACTGTCCTCCAGGTTTGCCTTTTTTTAGAAATTGTACCATCTTGGTTTCTTCAGCCAAAAATGAAAATCAATGTGTCAAGAATAACTAGAAAGGAGCTTGAGATATAGCTTCTTAGAAAGAAATTGAGATGTCTTAATGTGCTGTCTAAATTTGGTGTGGTGTTAAATGGCAGGCAAGCTATTTGTGGGCAGTAAATGTAGAGTTTAACGGTTCAGTAGGAGCTTGTCATCATTTTTCTCCATCTCTTCCACTGCTTCTTTTCTCTCTGTTTCGTCCTAAAACATGTCTTTTTATCCATGTAACTGAGTTCCAGTTGGCTGCTTATAGTGATGTTCTGAGGAACACACATGCCAGCCTTATGTACAGTACTTGATATCAGGTAGTTATGGAAAAATAGAGAATGTCATATTTCCTTATGATGTCTTCATTGTTTTGTTAACGTCTTATGTTGACTCCCTCAACACACCAATGCCTTTGTGGACACAACTCCTTTCTTCCAAGGTCAAAGTTATTTTTGTGACATTCCTGACCACTACTCTCGTATTTACTCTGGTGACCCTCTCCCAGATGTTTCTCTCCACGGTAACGTGCCATCACTACCAGCAACACAAGTCGAAGACATTAATGATGCTGAAGCTGTGTGATAGAGGGACTGCCACCTGCAAATTGTAATTTCCATTTTTCTGCTGACACAGATATTACATAAGCTGTTTAAATCAGTTTAATCTTTGTCACCATTTGGAAATATTGTCAAAATATTCAAAAGCTTGCACTTCCACTGGCATATCCTGGTCTGTCTGGATTAAAATTAAGCTATTAGTATTAATTTAATTAAAAAAAATACAGAAGATAAAGTAATATGATCATTTCAAAAAATGGGTTTTACTTATTATAACACAGCTATATTACATGCTTTCATCGCAAATGGATTTGCTCTATGCATTTTGTGACAGGCAATATTCAATTCTACATATCAGTTATGTTTTATTGTGTTTTATGTTTCATCTCTTTTATTTTTGATCTGTGCACACATACCCTTGAAAAGTTTAGAGAGGCCATAAAACTGAAATCAAATCCCTTGGATGCTCCTCAGATTTATAGCTGTGTGCAGAGTGAACAGTAAAAAGTTCCACCTGTAAAAGTGCAACAACTGTTTGCCAAAGAAATATGCTATGCATTGTTTTTGTGTCCGCTGTACTTTATGATTTACTTGATTTACTTGAAAGGCTCATGAATGTTTTCATCTTTTGTTAAAGGTTAACAACACAAAGACACCACTCAAGTGATGAATGTGTTTCTTTATAGCTCCCCACATGAAAATGAATTAATAAATCATGTTTTCCCTTCAAAAGCTCAGCTAGATGGTTCAGTGTCAAGACCAGCCACAGGGGCAGCACCCAGCAGCTGGAACTCACTTTGTGTTTTGCTCAAGGACAGTTTATCTGGGTGGACGTCTGCCAAAACATATGTTTGAATCTGGAGAGAAAGACACACACAGAGTTGCGTGTGTGGCCAATGTCCTACTCATCTTTAAGCAGATATTATATTGATTTAAGCTCGCCATATCCATCTGTCCATCCATCCCCTTTTCGTTCTGTTTGTGGTCATGGATAAAAACAAATACAACAATGTACATTCATAATGAACTGCCAATAAATACTGCTTTCAGGGAAAATCATGTTTATTTGTCAGTTTATAACACAGTGGTTGACAGAAGATGACATTAGAATCACATCTATTATATCTATGTATCTATGTCTACCTCTAACCCCTTCCTCATCCTCAACCAGCTATCATCTATCTCTTTTATTCATAATTCAATATTCAAAGTGCCCACAAGAGCAGGGGGGCTTGTTGATTGGCTCTTGTCCCACATGGAACTGCACTTTTTAAAAAAAAGTGATCTCAGTTTAATAAACACTTGTGTTCTGTTTTCATAGATGACTGCATATCGTGCAGTCTAACTAATATATCGAGACATTTGGTCATTGCATGGTCAGCCAATAGCTCCTTCCTTTCCAGTTTTCCACCAGATTTTTTTTCCCACTTTGGTGTATTCCTGAATGAGTGCTTTGATGGATCATGGTGTTCTTATGTGTCAGTGATGTGTTACACAACAGCTACGTCATCTTTAATCATATTAGGGGGCTACTGGGTTGTAAGCGGTGCACACTTTAGTGTGTTGAATGTATTCCTTACATTATGTACACAATACATGCAGTATAAATTACATTTTTAATAAAATGGGTGTTTAGTCCTGGAGAAGCAGACTGATGCCTTTGGTTTGAAAAACCAGATGTATAGCTACTGAAGAGAAATACGCTTCCACACAAATATGCTACTATTGTTTGGTGACAGGATCTCTGATAGGTGCCTTCTCAACCCTGCATTAGAATACGAGCAATTATCATTTTTCCCACATAAAGCACATGCTGCACACTGAGATGAGCACTGATAGCTGTCGGGCCAGCAGTGACACAGTTAAAGCATCATAAAGCACCGATCGAGCTATTGGACAGCTCAAGGCCTTTCTCTCGTTTTCACACAGACTATTGTGATGTGCAATAGTATACCAGCTAGATGGGTGGGAGTATAGAGATGTGCTCTTCTGAGCCTCAGTAAGATAGGTGTCCATGACTCACACTCCATGTGTGCTTGTTTTTGGTTGCATATAATGATAAACAAATGGCAGCTTGTGTAAAGTTAAACACATCTTGAATCATAATTTAGGTGTAGGTGTATGATCAAAGGAAGGTATGGATAGAATTATAAATGCAAAAATAAGCTGCAGAGCAGCTTTTTTTTTCAAGATGTCCTTATTTTTTTCTTTCTGAATGAAGTGAACTTAAGTTTGTTGCATATATAAAAGCTATGAGGAAAACTGAATTAGCTCTGAATGTAAACTCTGTGGCCACTGCAAAAGAAATACAAAGAGAATGACATATAAAAATACACTTTTCAGTTTTCAGTTGTGTTTCTATCCAACTGGGATCCTTGTTTTTTTTTTTTTTTAATGCAGTGTTTCATTAAACCAAACACTTACTCCCATTGTGCAACTCAGCACATTTAATAACCTTCATTTATCCAGCAAAATGCTCTCTGAAATAATTTAGTGCAGATGCTGAAGGTTGGTGGTAAACGATGACTTGGAAGGCACTGAAGGAAGGAGACAATATACATGTAAGGAGAAAAAAAAGCAATTCCTTCAAAAAGATCAGAGGCATGCAGAAAGTGGTAGCTGTGACTTGAATCACAATAAACCGAGAGGAGAAGAAAAAAGGGTAAAGGGGCAGTAGGAAAGAGGGATGATGAAGGAGTTTGACTATCCCTCACTGAAAACAGATAGAAGCAAAGACAGAGAAGCCGAGAAGAAACTCATTAATAGAAATACTATCCTTCTAGTCCGATATGAGTTTCTTTGCTTCATGATGAGGTATTATATCTACTTCGTAGAATGTAATCAGGTCATTGCCACTTTCTGTAGCTTTTGAGAATATTACAGTGTCACTCTAGTTGGTTAATTACATTCTATAACAAATTTTCTGAGTGACTGAAATGCTATGTTAGGGTGTTTAACATAAACTGTAAAGGTTCAGAGAATAGGTGAAATCTGCCACATGTGGCACAACATGGACACAACATGGACACTGAAGTGAATGCTGTTACTTTTAAACGTAATATTTTATATGGGGAGGTAGACAGTGACAGATTCAGGGACTGAGGCATACCCATAGAAATCGGGTGAGAAAAACCTATCTGTTACCTCTGCCAATCCTTTTTTTTTTGTTTGTTTGTTCATTGTCAGTAATTCTAATTTAAAGTATTTCTCTCTGGGCCTGCTCTTTTGATCCCTTTACTACTGTATAGAGACGGTCTGTTCATTTTCAAAAGCTGACGTTAGTTAATGGCCGTTATGGAATTTGGTGGTTATAAAAATAGTTACTTTAAAGTTGATACATTCATGGAAATCTGAGCCTTGATAAGCAATAGGAGAAAAAAAAGAGAAAACGTTTTTTTTTTTTTGTAATACATATCCTGAAATGGAATGTGAAAGCAAATCCCTTCAAAAACCATTATGTTTTTGATTTGTTTACATCTCTACCTCTGGAAAAATTTTATACATGAAGAGGGGGTGTTTGTGTTGGACAGAAAGCCACAAATCTTGTTGTCTGAGCTTGGTTTATATTTGAAAATGATGACAACCTTAAATGGTCACAAACATAGACTGTAAGAGAAGAACTGAAAAAAAGAACCTTTTCCAACATCACTTGTAGGTTTCTGAAGATAAATAGAGTTGTTTCAGATGTCATTTAAGAAATGGCTGAAATGGCTGGCCAAGAGCCGGTTGTGGTGTACTGCCACCAATGAATTACGCCTGGTGCATGCCAACCTGTAGCAGAGAGGGGGTCCTGTGAGGGAATCCTCCCACATCAAGCGGCTGTCTCTTGTCCTCCAAGTTGAATCCTGTGGGAAGACTTCACTGACTCACCTGTGTAATTCTTAACAGTTTTTCACATTCAGACTAAGCAATCTCAAGCTTAAAGGATGCGGAAATCTATTACAATAACAGATCCTATATAATGAGGTTAAACTAATGTTACATCTGCATGTAGCATGGTGTTTGGGTTCAGTCGACATCTTCTAATTAAATCATTTACCATGACTTGACAACAAAATTAGCCTCACTGAAAAAAACTGAAATACAGCATTCTTAGATACTTTTTCAGTGCAGTTAATAGCACAACAGACCATATTATCTTTAAAATGAAAATAATTATGCTATGTTTGGTTAATTCATCAATCAAAACTTCACCATGGCTGTAAAGTCGCTAAAGTAATTAGAGCTAGACATTAAACCCTATAAACCACAATGCAAGTGTCAGTTAAAACAACATTCTGTTAAATTATTTATTTTCTGAGGCTGCACATGTATGATTCAATATGTGTACATTTTTAATCATAAATTAAAATGTATTAATCTCTTGCTCTTTGGTTCTGTTTTTGCAGTTTTATCGTAGGTGTCTGAGAAAATGTTACTAATCTGCTGAGAAATTTTTTCATCACAATTCTCACTCTGGAAACTTGAGTTTGTCTGCTTTTTAAATGGTTTAACTAAAGTTATTTAGTGGAACCCTTACGCTGAACCAAGCACAGATTTGATGTTTTTTAAGGAGACTTTCACATACAAATATTTATAATTATATCGATTAGGATTCCAAACTATTTAGATTTAGGAGAACAAGTTTCCTGTATTTTCAGTTTGTACCTTAAAGAAGCTGGAAAATTAATATGGTAGTCATTAAGACTTTGACAGAACATCACTGTGTCTACAGCTTTTCCACAGACACAAACATATCCACATTGATACACTGATACATACTTATATATGTGTGTGCATGTGTGTTGCATTGTAATGTTTTTTTATTTACTTTTACTTTTCCATGTCTAGCCTAGAGAACAAAAGTCATCTTTCTTTCCTGTTTCCAGCTGGGCAGTGAAGAAAAAAAGCTCATTTCCATAACCTCTCTACAGCTCAGTGGACAACAGGAAAGGCATTTTTACTGAAGGTATTTTCCCATTTTCACATGCAAATGAGGAATTTGACACACCTGAAGATTTCTGCCAAGTGTGTGTGTGAATGTGTGTCCGTGCTTTTTGTTAGTTTCTTTTTGAGGAAGCTCTATTGCTGTGTGGACACACATCATTCAGCATGGCACCAAGTCAAGCAGAACATGGAGGAAATTTTAATCAAGGCTCTCAGCAAGCCTGGTGGGTTAGTTAAAGGGAGTATGTGTCTGTGTGTATGTTTGTACACACACGTGTGCATGTGAATGCAGGTTATTGGAAACAGTGCCTGGAGTATTGTGATGAAACATTAAGGCTTTTCCTGATGGTTAATAAAGAACTAAATAGTCATGTGTGACCCTGAAGTGGCTCCCAGGGAGAATAAAGATTACTGGCTGGGCAGTTCAATACTAATCATTAAAAGATATATGCATGTTTGGGGTCTTCTCTTGTACACTCTGTTGCAGATTTCAAACCAGTTTTCATGTCACAAGGCTCTCTCTTAACTTCCCCCTCATCATTTAGGAATTTTTCAGCTGGATAATAATAATAATAAGTAGAAGAAGAAGAAAAAGAAGGAGAGGAGAAAGTGCTTCTCTACCTAAAACATAATTCTTTACCGTTTAGAAAAACCTTTGATTTTTATAAGAAATATCCTTACACAATAGCAGAGATAACCCAAAAATTATTATGCATAGGTGACTGCTTCTTAAATTCTTTATACTTCGAATAAATATTATTACATGCAGTCATTATGATTTGGTGTTATTTATAAAGAAATTAACTTTGCTTGGGAGAAAGCATGACTGGGATGTACTGTGGATAAAGCCATGTTGGGTTGCCCAAATTTTTTTTTTTTAACTAAATCTCTGTGTACGCATTTTGGCTGGAGCAGCTGCTGCAGAACCTAGTGAAACAAAAAGATGGACACTTCGGACTACATTCAGGCATGATTAAATACAAATGTTAGCTGCTTGCAGTGGCAGCACTTAAATCAGTCATAATACCAGTGCCTCTCAAATGACACAGGGTCTGTTTTTGCATCAGGGGTGGATTGGCACTCTGTAGGTGGTGCTCATCTTACACACTGTATCTCATAGGTGCAATAATAACAGTAAAGATTTGGATGTGAGATCAAAATCATACTGCACTGATATTGTACATTTTACACTGTTATCACCTTTAAGTTGCCAAAGCACAGAGAAATCCTTGCAATTGTAATCTTTCATGGTTTTATGCGTTTGCACCAACAAATTGTGATCAATATGCCAAACTGCTGGCATCGTTGGTGAATATGACTGCTTCCTAGTCGGTTGTCAGTGGAGAGTTAAATAGTCTCAGTTCAAAAAGCCTATTTGTCTGTGTGAGAAGTTCTGCGTAAGGTGCCTTTTCTTCTTCTTCTTCTTTATTGAATATTTTGGGGAAAGAATCCATGGGCCAGTTGCATGATTTAGAGCTTTGCTGAGATATACAGAACAACCACATATTACCCTTCCTTATGTTGTGGCTGTGGTTTAACCTGCTGCTGAGGATTAACTTAATCTCCTTTGTTGTGTCTTGTGTGTTACTTAAACCTGTTACAAGTTAGTGTTGGATCAAAGTAAAAAAAAAAAAAGAAAAAAAAATCCAAAACAAACAAAAAAATATTTATAGCCTATAACTTATTCAACAGGATCATTGCACAGCATGGAAACATACATGTCTGGGTATGCATATAACTGACGCAATTATTAATAATATCTGACTGGATTTCAACATTCTAGTGGAAGAACATCACCCTTATCACTTAGCAGCTCCAGAGTCCACATGTTCTCCATTTGTTCAGTGAACATTTTGGTCCATTGACCTTCATGTTTTTCCATAAGGCAAAACATGAAGGTCTATACTTGACCGCAGTTATGGTGTTTTTTTCTTGTACTCTCAATAGTCTGAGGGATACTGGTGATGCATTAAGTCAAAAAATAATACACAGATGTTGCTGAACCTTTGATTATTCTATTTTTTGCTTAACAGTCTTCACTTCTTTGTTAAATTACAAATATCATGCTACAGTGTTAAGCATTTCATCATGCCCATAGGATACATTTCACATTAGTTCATCTCCTAGCTATGATTTTGATTCAGTTGAATAAAATATGACATTTTCCAAGCAGTTTAACTTTGAAACCACTAAACTGGAGCTAGATAAGGGTTAGGGTATATGGGTTAGGGTTACAGATCATGCCAATCCAGATGGGTTATCCAAGATAAAATTCCAATTTTTATGATCAGAAAAAGTATGTGCTGGTCAGCGCATCCAATGCAGCTCAGCACATACCTAGTCGATGCAACAGCCAGCTAATGGCACAAAAGAAAGTGACTGATGTTTTGTGATTATGCATGGTAACCTAGCAACTATGAAAGAGTGGAAACAAGCCTTAAATTCCTGAGTAATTAATCGGTTACAATAAGTAGAGAGTTTGACTACTTTATTGCTCTCTATGGCAGCAGTGAGCATAATAAATAAAACACATATTAATGCAAATGGGACTCTCACCATGAGATATAGGAGATGACGAGAGAGTTTGTGAACATGTTAAAATGCATGACTCTCCCTGTAAATATGTGTGACTTGGTGGTACTGAATTTGAGTTTTGAAAAATACATATTCATTGTGTAGCAAATCATCCTAGGGTTAGTAACAACTTTTTTTGCTGTAAGAATATGGAACAATAGGTTAGACAGAAGTAATTGCATTCTTACCAGAGAACAAAACAAATTCTCTATATGCACAGTAAAAAGTTTGTGTTCCAACTTTTTTGACGTGGGTCCAGCCTCATGTAAATATGAAAGCATGTATGTTCCTCCTGTGAAGTCCACATGTTCACTTGGAGGCAACCTGCATGTTCCATGTCTAAACACACTTATCAGGAGGGGAATAAGACCAGTCGTCATAGTTGGAACTTACCAAGTCAAGACTGTCCATAAGCTTGTACGAAACTGTTTTGCACTCTTGTGTGACATCCAGTGGCATGAATTGCATGTTCTTAATGTAGAGGCACCAATATGAGACAAATTGAACTTTTAAAAGGTCCCTTTTTCCAACTGGCAGTTCAATAGCACCACTATCACAAGCAGCATTAACTTTATATCTTTTTAAAAAGAGTCACCTTTCCTTAAAACAGTACAAAAGACTTTCTTTCATGGTAAAATATAAGCTCCAGCTCTGAATAAAGGAATATTTGCTGGCCCTGTGATGGATGGATGTATGGATGGAATATTTGCTTGCATTTGGGAAGCGTCTTCTAGCTGGTCATGGTCTTCTGTCACTGTTATGAGCAAAAAGCAGCCAAAGTAACATAATAATAATAATTCCTGTCATTGCATATTACTCACAACACTATGAGACACATCGTCAATGATAAATGTAACTCACAGAGCTCCAATGGGCATCAAGGTGAGGCAATTAAGACATTCCAGAAAGTAATAATAGAAGAGGAAACAAGAGAGTGTTGGGCTTTAATTTTTTCAGTTATTAATAACTTTTCTGAAGGCAATTGGTGATAGACAGACTTTAACTGAATTTCTAGACCCTTCTTGCTTTTAACACGTGGCTGTTGTCCAACAAGAGTGGCTAAGTAACAGACAGAACAAGATTAATCCTATTCAGTGTTGTAAAAGCAACTTAACCTCCACACCTATGGTAGGGCTCAGTAAGTTAAAACAAAGTTCCTTTGAGCTCCTTTGAGTAGTTAAAAACAGAAAGTGATGAAGTAGTGTTGTTAGTGCACACATTGAAATGCATGAATGATAAAGTTAAGATGTCATGGAATATTCACAACACTGTCTGTATAAACATATCCTGGTATTCCCAACAAAGTACACTAGTTATAAAAAAAACATGCCTATTATTCAACCATAAGACCACAAGTTTCTTACCTTAAAATACAATAAGCACCTTACACTTTCCTGTCAGCCCTGATAAAATGCTTACCTCAATCTTTCCTTTCATATGCAGCTTTGAACTTATGGAACAGAAAATTGGGGTCCTTTGGCAGAACATGCTTATTCCTTTTTTTTTTTTTTTTGTAAAAAAAAACAAAAAAACAAAAACAAACAAACAAAAAAAAACAACCTTATTTTCTGCATTTCTACATACTTTGGGACTATAGTGATACAAAGTCAACAAAATAATGAAGCTGGACATTCTGCCAAAGAGCATGGCTCTAAAATATTTATGAGGAAAAGGTGTGCTACAGTCTGTATTATTAAATATAAGGACAATCAACCAGGACTCATCATTTATTTGCATTTTGTGTGTGTAATCAGTTTTGAAATAATGTGAGTCAGTTTCATTGTTTTTCCATGTATTTGTATAACTTTGTGCATGAAAGAGTTAATGTAACTTTGTGCTTCTGCTTCTTGTTCCAAACTCTGTTTTGATCCAGCTGACATTAAAGAAAACACAAAAGCATCAACAATGAGGGGAAAATGGGAGCCATTTAACAAGTTTGAAACATTGTTAGTGTAGGCCTATTTTTCTTTCATTCAACTTTATATTTTCATTAATCATGTGGAAATTATGTCTATGATTACATCTGAACATACTACTTTCGGAGCTTATCCCTCATTCTCACTCCCAATATCTGACGAGGAAGCATTTGACCCCAAAATTGCTCTGCACGTGCATTTGTTTAGGTTGCATTGTCCCACAGAATTTTAATCTTCTTCTTTTTGATTGTGGTTTTTCCCTTTACAGATCACTACAGCGAATCATTCTCTTCCATCTCTAAAGCTTAATCACCTAGAATGGAGAATTCAAAAACTGGAATAAGGAGTCTATCACACCTCCTTCATTTCTTGCTTATTAACTCATTTTTGGTCAACACTAACCTCCTGCCCCCTGCCGTCTGCATTAATTATGCTCCCGTGTGGATCAGGGAGGGATTTATTAGATAGAGAGAGGCTTAGAGTTGCGGGTATTTTGATTATTAATGATGATCATGAAAATCCTCTTTCCTACTAGAGTGGGATTTAATGTCTAGAGACAATCACTGATTGACTTAAGCACTTATGTCAATCAGCTTCTATGGCCAGTAAAAAGGCCAATCCTTTCACCCATCTGTGCCATCTACTGTCCTTTTCTTTCCTTCCTCTCCCCCTTTGATTCTTTGCTCCATCCTTCTTTTCACCTCATTATCTTTGATAAATGATGCTTTACAGATGTCAGACACTCTTATGGTTTCTTCTTCTTCCTTCATTTATACATATTTCATCAGTCTTTTGAGACCCATTTCACCTAACACATGAATATGAAATAGTCACAAGCTTAATGCACCTTGCTTCATCTTGTCACTGATTCATCCAATCTTATGTGGTTTCAGCCTTCTTTCTTGCTTCCCTCTATGCTTTGCCTGCTTATTTTTACAATGTCTGTTTATCTTTCCATCCCCTTCTCCCTTCCCCCTACCTGTTTCTTCAACCATCCTCTTATATTTTCTCCCACTATACCATCCTCTCTTTCCCTTATTGATTTCTTCAACTCTCCCAATGTCAGCCTTTTCTCTCTCCTCGTTACATCCACATCTTTCCATATAGCCTCCACTTATTAATTTTCCTTTCATTTCATCCACCTCTCTTCTTCTATTGCTTATCACTCCTTTCTTTCCTTCCTTTTTCTTCATCAATACTAAAGGTTCTTGCTGGTGGGTCAAAACGGTGTATTAAAATAAATCTACACATCTCACAGCCGCTTCTTGGTTATTTGTTTTCTCTTTTTTTCCCCCCACAACTACTGCAATCCTTTTAGCAACCAGTCTCAGCAATTAATAAAATCTCTTTCTGCTTTTGTAATCAACCCCCTCCCACACACACACATACAAACACACCACCCATTTCTCGGTGACAGATGATTAATGTATGGTAGTAGGGGGTGCCAGCTCTGATGTCAGCTCTGATGTTATGACACTACAGCTGTGCCCATATTTTTATTCTGGCCTCCATCGGAGTATTTGTCAACATGGGCCCTTTCCAACAACATAAATAAGATGCAATAAAGTAAAGGGAGACTGAAATAGTAAAAAAACACACAGAGATAATAGTGGCTAATCAAAGATGCCAGATAAGTGGAAGCAAATCCAAAGGAATAAAGTCAGAACATGGTGTTAACAGTATATCCACAGTGACTAAAAACACAACCTGTTGGACTGGTTTCAAGACAGAGTTTTCTGTTTTCCTACTTTTCAATGAAATTATGGTCATTTTGAGCTTGAAGGTTGATTAATAGAAGAAAATGTAATGCCAAAAAAAAGAGGGGGTGGGGGGTTGAATCACATACAATAACCTCATTTCTAAATGACATTTTGTTGCTTCAGACTTTTAGTATATCAATGCTAAATAAACAAATAAATAAAGACTAAATTCTAATTTATTGAGTTGTGGAAATTCAGCCAAGATTGCCTTAACCCCATCAAATGCACAAGTAATATATGTCAGAGATGTGGTATTCACAATATCATTAGTCATTTTTATACGACTAAATACACCTGTGCCATTTCGACTCCCAAAGGCACTCAATATATGAATAATACTGTTGCGTTTCACAGATTAGAGCTGACAGTGATTTGTCCCTAAGCTTAAAGCAACATCCAGGAGTTATATCAACCTTAGGTTTATATTTATATAGTGATGGATATAAACTTTTGTTAGAGACCACAGTGTCTTGAATTAAAGCAGTTTTAATTTAGAATTTAGAGTATTTTTAATTTTTCAGAATAAAACCATAGCTGTTAGTTGAGATGGGAATAAAATAGTGTCAGAATAAATTTCATTTTTAGCTCAAAAATGTCATTCCACCTAAATTATAGTCTAAATATGGTCCCTATAGATGAAATGGAGGTAATTTTAACTTTGTGAGTGTACAGAAAGTGTATAAAAAAGGATTGTTTTGTACTTTCTCTGACATCTTAGGTCCATGCCAACTGACTACTGTCATTAGATGTAAATGAGAGAGAGAAATTATAACCACTGAATCAATAGAACTGTCATTAATATTCAAGTTCTGGCGGAGTATTTTGGAAACACAGACCATGACTTCTCCTCCTCATTTGGCATAAATTAACAGTAGCATGCCAAAAATTCAGTAGACGACTGATACTGAAAAGTACAATCAGTCCTTTTTTATAAAGTTAAAATTACCACGGTTCATCTATCAGGAACCTATCCGTGCTATTACTTCAAGGGAATGACATTTTTGAGTCTTGTCTAAGGCTTAAAATAGCAATTTATTCTGACGTTAGTTGGTTCCCCTCTGGGCTAACAGAGATGATCTTTATGATGCAAACATTCTGTTCTTTCTTAAAACTGCTTCAATATACACTGTTTTTCTCCCTAAGGTTTGTATGTCCAAGATACAACACACGTAGCATGAATTGAACGTGAGTGGAGATAAAGATGCGGGTAAACAGACTCTACTAATTCAACTATGACCTAGGTCTATGATAACAGAATAGGCTGCTAATCCAAACGATTCACAGAATGAGCAATTTTCACAGCTACTGGTCACACAAACAGTTATAAAGTTTTTAGTTGGTCTGCACTTGAGATTCCCAAACATGCTTTCAAAAAAAAAATACAGAGGGAGCTGAAATAAATTTAATTTAATTCAAATTTTAAATTTCAATAAAGGCGTGGCATTTCATGTTATTGTGTCTCTGTATGTTGTTCTGGTGCAGATGAATTAAGCTGGAACCCATGAAGCAATGTAAGACAAGAAACAAAAAACAAACAACAACTACAAAAAACAGATTTAAGCTTCCTTATGTACTTGTACATACAAAAATACTTGAAAGACTATGATAATAAAACAAGTACACTGCTGCTTTACTTTAAGTCAAGTAAGTGTATTGCTGATATTAAGCACAGATGGTTAGTAAAAAGTCAATACATCAAATCGCACAATTAAAAAAAAAGAAAAAAAGAACTAACTAATCTTCAAAATTCGTTTTATCAGGTTAATTTCACAGAGCTGATCTCCTTAATTCAGATTAACACTGCAAAGTCTGCACATCTGCTGCAGATGTCAGGGGAATCTGTGAGTGGTTTAGTATTCAAACTGCACATGATAAAAATCTCACAAACATGAGACAAGCAGAACTCCCTTGCTCTTGAGGCGAAAGAGATGGTGGCAACCTTTTTCAGCCACAGTGACTTCAACACCAGTGGATTCTCATTTATCATACTTTGCTGACTCTACTTTTAAATGACACATATCAGCTTCAGACTGAGAAACGGTACTTTTGCGTATCCCATTTGCAATAATTTCCTCTTTCCAAGTCTCCGTTCATGTTTTTTTCCTTTATTTAATCTAATCCAGCCCATGGCAGGCAACTTTTTGTTTACATGTCCACATTTTCATATGAGTCTGAGTGGAGTTTCTGCCTCCAAGCTACAGTACTGAATCTGAATATAATTTTATTTGCGTTTATACATCGCTGAAAGTGGGAAGTGTGTGTTGTCCCTGGTACCAACCCAGGAGTGTAATCTGTCACCTTTAGATTTAAAAGGAGAATTCTTGCCAAAAAGTGATTCACATACTCTGTCAACTCTTTGTTGACATTTTTGACATTTTCATTTTAAATTTATATTACTGTGGATGTCGGGGAGTTTATTCTGGGAGTTCTCAACAATATGTTCCTTCCAAGGCATCTGAATAGATACTTTATCAACACTAGATCCTTTTAATGACAAAGGAAGCTTTCTGTTCCTTGCCCACCATTATTCTATTTCCTTTCTCTCCTCTTTCTTCAGCAGTGAAAACAAATTAAATATGCTGAGCTGGTCTGCTTAACCCTTAAAACAGAGACACTTCAGGTCAATCCAATTTGTTCATGCTCACAAAACCTTTTACACAGGCAGGGAGTGTTTGTAGGGAGCTGTGATTGCACCTGATGGTGCATGTGACCTTTGGAGACTGCGAGGATTCAGTCAAGTGTTGCATGTTGTTGAGTGGCTAACTTTACCATATGCACATGTGCAGAGTCAGAGTAATTAGAGCTCAAAGTAGTGCCCCAAACCCCCTTGTTCCAAACCAAGTCTATTTATAAAGGAATCCTGTGTGACTTTGCGATTTCACAGCAAATGCTGCATGGTTGTGGCATGTCTAGACGTTAGACATTTAACAAAGAAACAAGGAAGACGGTATTCATTTTTCAAATAAAGTAGGTGACATTCATTTAACCCAAAGCCGTTGGGTAAGATTAAGCAACACATCTCAGTCGCTAAATGAGATGTGTGCTGCATTTATGAGCACACAAAGCAGCAGACACTAAAAAAAGACTGATGTGATATTCACCAAGTGGTTTGGAAAGGCAAAAGATGCAATAGACACAATACAGTGTGTGTCAGACTACATACTTGACAGCTTAGGTTATCTGTATTCCAGGTTTGATGTAAATCAGTTCAAGTCTCATCCTAGCATAAAAAGCTCATGATGCAATTAAGTAACAACCAAAAGTCAAAACTGTAAACTGTTCAGTGTATTTATAACAGCAGCAGTTTACCCCACTTGTCAACGACCATTAATATGCCAAAAAATAAAGTGCTTTATATTAGTGATTGTATCCAGCTGCTGTCAAGCAGGTAGGTATCATTTCCACATGTAAAGAAATAATCAGACATAAAAATATTTGACTACAGCATGATGTTTGTGTCATTGTGTCGTGAACAATTGAGAGCAATAACATAATTGTTTTCATCAATCTCAACCTTACTTGATATGTGGTTGGCTTTAGGATTCAGAATGATTGCTTAAATTGTTTTTTTTTTTAAACAAAAGGAAATTCCAAAGAACCAAAAAAACAAAAATATAATCAAAAGGCAGCTCAACTGAGAGCTGTTAGATATAGAAAAAAAACACAGAAAGGCAGGAAAATTCAAAGATTATCGAGACACATGTGTTGACTGTTAAAAAAGAGAGAAGTAGAGGAAATCATGCAAGTAACCACACAGGAGGAAAAACGCTTTCAAGATAAAATAGGAAGTCCAACAGAAAAAAAAAAAAACAACAACAACAACAACAAAAAAAAAAACAAAACAGAAATCCTAGATCCTGACACTTTGTACAGTTTATAGTCATTCCAAGTGCTTTAGAGGTTACTAAGAAAAGTAAAAAAAAACCCTGCATATGTTAAAAGCTCATAAAAACTATTAGGAACAGTTAAGGAAAAAAATCACTATAAATTAATGTTTCTAAAATATATTAGTCTGTATACAGTATTAATTTATTTTTATCCATAATAATAATAATTGCACAAATTTATTCTTAATTCTATTTTATCCTCCAGTCATTGGGATTTATTGCCTCATCGATTGAAGTGCTTGCTTAAAGTTGTGGTTGGTAAGTGTATTTTTGTCATATTTGTTGAAATGGCCACTAATTTCTGATATTATTACATAAATTAGGAAATTTGAGGGGAAAAAAACACTCCTTTGGCACAATCTGCAGCTCACAATGTGGTTTACAAGTTTCCATCGCTTCTGTTGCAGCTCTTCCAATTGGAACCAGGTGGCGTGTTCACAAAAGATCGATTACAAACCCGCACATACTTCAGACGACTTAGCTCAAAAGATTAAACTTTTCAGTGATGGGGTCACTTCTTTAGCTTCTTTTTTTTTTTTTTTTCTTTGTCAGAAATTCATTAGTTTGAGGAAACAGATTACTGCCAGATTTTTTTATGGAAGTTTCAACTGGGATAGTGACCGTGAAAGATTCGAAAAAAGCTGCTGCGTTGCCCAAAACATCTTTGTCTTTCTTTTGGTTAAAGCAACTAATCTCTCTTGTCTAAGCATTTTTCCTCTAAAAGTCATCATTCAACCATAAACAGTAGCTATAGGAGAACGTTTTGGCTTCCATTATCTAACCAGTTTAGTTTGAACAATGTTCTAAAATGTAGCTCAGGCAGAATGTCCGAAAAAAAAACAAACAAACAAAAAAATATCCGTGTATCCTGTGTGAAATACAAGTGGGTCATATTTACTATTGTAAATATGACCAGTGTGTCCCAGGCAAATTATTGTGTACATATTTAGATACAGATGCAATGTTGCAGCTTTACTGAAATGGAATATTGTGGCAACAAAACTCATTTTAATATTGTAATGATCTTCTTTTAGATCCCAGTGCAGTTGTTGAGTCTGTCCTGTTTAGCTGCTCTAAGTCCGAGGCAAGCAATCACTGCAAAGACCACACATATGACGTAATACCCTGTGTAAATATACAGTTTCAAAAATGTGCACACAAAAGCATTAGCTGGGACATATTTGCTCTCCATTGGACCAGAAGATATTCCACCATCATTCTTTTCCTATAGGACGCCACTTATAAGTCCATTCTCAGGTTTGTTGTGTTTGTGTTTGTGTGTGTATGTGTGTGTCTGTAGGGATGACATTTCCTGTATCACGTTTCACCGCTTGTTTGATCTTTCTTCTTTCATCTTCTCAGCAAAGAAACCTGACATTAAAGGGTCTCCCTCTATATTCTTCACTCGCTCTGTTTCCAAGTATTGAGTAGTGCTGGGCAGTTTGTTGTGTGTGTGGGTGAGTGTGTGTGGGTGTGTTGGTCTGTAGGTAAAAACTATACTACCTTCCTTCTTCACACACCCTGGATTAGTAAAGGTAACAGATTCAAAAGTTTGTAATATATGTGCAGATGTATACTTGAAATGTTATGGGCTTATATGTTTGTGAGATATTTTTTACAAGAATTTTCAACATCATCATGAGTCTAACATTGTTGAACCCTATACACCGGACTTCACTGATTCTAGTGATATAGAGGACTCACCACAAAAATGTGTTTCTATCTTCATCGTTTCTGAGAAGGACAGCAGAATAAAATTGACTTCTGCAAACAGTTCTGGATCATTATTATTATTATTATTGCTCTGGGGCTTTTATTATCATTGGACAGCATAAATGCAACATTTACAGGAAAAAAAATTGCACAATATATTATGGTACCAAGGATCTGTAGTTAATCTGCACAGCTGAGTTGAGGAGGGTGTTTGGTGATTTCTTAAATAAATCAAAGGTCAGTGACAGTGCAAAACTTTAACAAAAACAAAAATACACAGACTTTCCTCTCAGTTTAGTAACCGCAAGAAAATAATTAGAAGCAGAAAAAGAATTAAACTGGAAAATGTGTAAAATCGAAAAATGTAATAATAAATAAATGTGGAAACTGAGATCAAACTAACATTATGATGCAGAATCATAGATGCTAATGACAGTGCAGTTGAGTTTAAGGGGTCAGGTGACTTTAAGTCACATATGGGTTATACATTGGGTTAAACTTCTAAACCTTAGCAAGGCAAGCAATAGTGCAATTGGCCTATTAAGACCTAAGGCGTTGATTTAAACAGCCCTCCCAATATGTTGGTTTTCTGTAAAATCATCATAATTTATTTCACTAAAACCTTTTTTTTCTGTGACTTCAAATAAACTAGAAATTTGATAAGAAATGTGCACCACTCTGGGCTTAAAGGGTAAACAAACATATGCTGTAAGAGGTCTGCATGGTTTAACATGGGTATTCCAGAACAAACTTAAAGCTGCATCCTTTGTATGGACGATTATGAGATTGATTAAAAATATTTTTGTTGTCATATTCTGAGGCAGACAGTTGTTTGACACCATTAATTCCATGGTAACCCAGAGTTTTTGATAAACTCTGGGCTTCATGGTCACTTCATTCCTCTACGTATGTTTTAAGTATTTAGGTTTTTAGAAGCCAGCATTAAGATCCTTACATGGACAAAAATTTACTGGTGTTTTGTTTTTTGAATGGTAGGTCGTAGCATCTGGAATAAACTGGTTACCTGTCCAGGATATAATCCTCCTGTTCCCTTAAAGAGAGCCAAGACTGGCTCCAGCAAAACCCTGAATCAAAAGAAGAAGGTATAGATAATGCTGGGACAGTTCCAGCATTGCACTTGGCATACCTCATAATAAGTAGGAGCTAAAAGGAGCTTTTAAAGCAGTTCTATAAACTGCTATAGCCCACAGTTTCAGTGGTACAGACAATAGTCACAAGAGCTAATAAGAGGCTGCTGTGATCTCAGAGCACTTTTAAGAATTTTCAGGAGTTATAATTGTGAATATTACTTTCTTCACCCTCCAACTTCCAACTGTCAGTTCGTTCTCTGTACTTCACAAAGAACAGACCTAACAGGCTGCATCAAGAATCAAATAGTCCTTACCGTTAGGTGAATATGTGAATCCCTGCACCACAACCCAAACACAGATACAGATATAACAAACTATTATAGTAAAAAAAAATAACCTATGACCTAGCCTGTACCACCAAGAAAAAAAAAAAAGTTCAGTGTGGATTTTCATGTTCTCCCTGTGCTTGTGTGGGCTTTCTCTGGGTACTTTGGTTTCCCCTCACCATCCAAAAACATGTAACATGTGTCAGGTTAACTGATGATTCTAAATTACCCTCTCCCTTTTGCCCAAATAAAGCTGCAATTAGCTCCAGCAGATCCCTGTGACGCGAAGCAGAAATAAGCAGGTATAGATAATGGATGAATGGAGTTAATGGGAACAAACAATACACAGTATTGGCATATATTTTGAGAGAAATGGCTAAGGCACCTACTGGAGTGTCATCTTCTATGCTGCTTAAAAACATTTGTCATCTGAGTAGTGATGTATTTAGATCATCAAATGAGCTCGAGATAACACATCAAATATTTGCATTTAACTTTTAATGAGGCCCGGTATGTTTTGGTGATACACTTGATCAAACTATTTAAAGCTATGAAAGAAGACAAATTCCAAATCAAGGTAAGAAATGCTTCTTGACTTGCTTCTTAATGCCTTGAAGGAAACATAGCAAAATATCACACCAAAATAGTCCTAATAGTCCTGCAAATCTAAGAATAATGCATAATTTAAAAAAAAATAGATTTTTTTTTTTTTAATTTCAATTACAATCCCATGTTTGAAAAACTTGCTAGTAAGGCCATCCGCTCAGCCAGTACTGACATTGCAGAAACTCCAGGTGGTTTTTTGGACTGATCTAATTTTCCACTTTAAACTAATCCAACTCTGAAGACACCACAGTGGGATTTAGCAGCTCATTAACTTCTAGAAACACATGTCCCACTGCTGCAAGTCATGGATAATGTCAGTTTATGACATGTTCGTCAAAAGGAATTAAGAGAGAAAACAGCAGGGTACAGCATGTAAAAGAGGATCATGGTCTTATACACATGCATCTGTTGAAATACACTATATTGTATTGGCTCTAATACCTTATCCTTAGTGGTATTGCCGTTGGCATCCTTAATCAGTGTAATCTCATTAGAGGCTTCTCGATTCTAATTTTAATCTACTCATCTCTTCTAAAGGTTCAGTCTTACATGCATTAGTAGATTTATAGAAAAACAAGGTCACTCATGATGCCAGTTTAAATAATTTTGGATTCCCAGTTAATTTCAGAATAGCAAGCCATGTATGTTGAGTATTTTTTGCCATGTCTTATCTGTTTCTATGAAACTTCTTATTATCCAAAAAGGAAAAAACAAAACGAAATGAACAAACAAACAAACAAAAAAAACTACAGTGTTCATGTAAACAGAAAGACTAGTGAAGGACATTCTCCTGCAAAAATCCTCTATTTTCAAAAAAAAGAAAAAAAAAACACAGAAGACGTATTAATAATTCTAACAGCATCTGTTCAGTGAGAAACCATGGAAGTGCTTGTGTACTGAAATACCAAAACACTGATTCACCTAGCTAGACATGAGTCTAATTATTTGTACACACAAAGCCTCAAACACACACACTCTCAGTGTGAGTGCTATCATGCTGTGAAAGGTGGTTTTCAGGGTGTTGTAACTACAATAATGCTGCTTGTATCCATGCTTACAGCAATACAAACAGTTTGTATGTGACAAATCTCTGGCTTTTTAAAAAAAAATCTCTTTCCATCATTAACTTACACTTCAGTGCTTCTTCAGTTCCCTCCACCCCTCACCACACACACAAACACTCCCCTTCTCCCCTACACACACCACCACCCTTTGTTCCATCCTAATGTAATTGTGTAAAGCAATTGTCATTTTACATGCTGTTTCTCTCAAACTTTCTTTTCCCCTTTTTTTGGCTCACTGAAAAACTAATAAGTTATTGTATGTGGGGGGGATGGAAGTCGCTACTGTAAAACTTTAGAGCAAGTAGATGTAAACTGTGAACAGGATTGGAGAACAAGATGAATTTAATTCTAATTTAAACATTAAATGAATTATCTTTAGTATCACAGACATTTGAGTTATAACAGTGGGCCTCTCACCCGACCTCTGAAGCCCACGTCTAAGCTTTTTAAAATAAGATTTGATTATTTTTTTCTTTGTTTTTCAGTGTTAGTATCCAGCTGATTGATCTTCTTTTGTTCACTATTCAGGTTTTTTTTTTGCCTTTTTGTTTATTTCTATTTACATGTTGCTTTTTACAAGTGTTGTTGAAGCTATTGTGCTTGCACTTTTGATTTCCTGCTAAGGCAAGAAAACATTTAGACAAAAATAGAAGTTTGTTATCTTATCTTAGGAGCTGCATGTATTTTAGTGATCTCCTGAATTTCACCAGAAGCTAAAAGACTGTGTTTCAAGAAAATTGTATGAGTAATTTAGAACTGGTATTGTGGTCTAAATCCGATGCTTATCTAAAGGAGGCATTCTGTGGTTTCTGACAAAATTAGTAATGTGTTAACTTGTCACCCATTAGCTCATTTTTCATCGGCGGCTACCCTACATTTAACACTCAAACTAGTATGTTGCCTTTCCTTTTTACATTAACTGACATGGGGTGGCATGTCGAGCTGTGTCTGTGAATAACTCACCTCTGCGGGTACACTTAATCACGGGTCAGTACTAACATAAACAGAACTGACACGGGGTGCCAGATTGTGGGTGGGATTTGTTGATGGCAAGACAAGGATGTCCGCAAGCTCCTCATCTTCAGGAGGTGTTGCCTCCATAAATCAGCATATTACAGAACCATAATCTGAAACTGGCTACTAAAATAGCAGGTCGCAGCTTTTGCAAGACACAAAACTTGGATCATTAACAAACCAAAGAGGCTCAGAAAGAAATTATTTGCAATTAACAAACACAACATCAAGGGTGGTAGAGGGAGACTGATGGTCATGTGTGTGCAATACGATTTGGGGGAAGTCATTATGCAATCCAATCATGATGCATCATGGATCCTCCACCTGCTCCATCTCTTCTGTTGTTGATGAAGCCAGCAAGGCCAAGCCAACAGAGAGTGGGTCGTTATGTACTGTAACACCCCTTGATAATGCCTCGCAACTAGTCTTACCTCCCCTCAACTCAGCTTCAGGCACAGGGGAGACAATAACGTGTCTTGCATTTACATTGTCCAATGTGTGTTAAACACACGTTCATCATCCAGTGATAATAACAGGGTCTAATCTAAAAACTGTTTTCTTTCAGTGTTCTCAGGATGTGTTCAGACTAGATGGCCTTCATCTTCAAATGGGGAACTTTGGTCATCGTTATTTATCCACACTACTCCAATAAGTATTTATTTATTTATTTTTTATTAGTTATTGCAGTTTGTAAACGCTATGGTTTGGTGTGCATGGACATAGCTGAACACCTTTAAAAATCATGAGATAGTTGGATTATATTTCCTGTATTCACTCATGTGCACTTGCACTTGTGTTAGGGTATTGAAAACAGTGATGTTTTCCAACAGAGCTGAAATGCTAGTGTGGATGCAGTTTGGTTCATTAATATTTGTCTTAAAACTGAGTTGAAAAAAATGAATCCACACCACTGTGGACATAGCCTTAGATGGTAATAAAACCCTGTGTAGAGGAAGTTGGAAAACTTATTGTTCCCTGGTCCTTACACGGAGATTTATGGCATTGCTCTAATTTCTTACTGGAATCATTTTTCCTTTGCAAAAATAAGGTAAAACTCTTTCCAATGATACTTCTTGAGTTTGAACTGTACGTCAAAACATTTGATATCTATGCAGAAACAATAATAGGTGATTTAAACACAGTATCCAAATGACCCAAGGTTCAAAAGTATCTGGAAACATGATGACTTGGTGTGATTCAGGCAGCCATGTTCTGTTTTAGTGATAGTTCATCCAGAAAATACCTCCCATGTGCTTCAGAGCAGACTGGGAGTTAAGAGCCTTCAATTCGTGTTAAAGGTACAAAGGCAGAGACCGTTTTGAGTTAATGTATATCAGATAAAATTATCATTAAAATAGCTTATTACATACTTGCAGTATGTGTACAAATTCCTTTCAAAATGAATGTGTTGAAGAACAAAAACGTTTAGCTGTCCAAATACAGGCTGAAATATTAGTTACTATGGGTATTTTATACACCAATTAAAACATCTGTTGTCATCTAGTGCTTGTTGTCTCATTTTTGTTCACTTTTATTGTTTATTGGTATCCAAAATGTTCTTTTTCTCGACATTGCCAAACCCATAATATTGGCATTAAAAACTCACCATACAACTAAAAACAGATTGTTGCACGGGAGGTTCTTGCCTTAATACTCGCACTGTCTTTGTCCTATACTTATAAGTACACACACAGCACAGCACACTCCAGGGAGTGTATTGGCATTTCACTCCTGCTCATTCTGTTATGACAGTGTTACACAGCCTTCCAGACACCTCTCAGACAGATTGGCTTCTCCTGTTTAAGACAGCTGATAATGAATTTAAAGCACAGCCCTTGCCTCTGGTATACCTGAGGAAAGCACAATCCCAGACGATGAAAGAGGCCGGCAGACACTGTGTGCCTTGGCAAGACATCATAGTGGAAATAAAAATATCTTGAGCTGGTGTGAGGGTAAATGGCAAAGGTCTGCAATAAACAAAGGGAAATCTGGGATAGAGTAATAATCAACATGATCATTATGTTCATGTGTATTTTCTCTATTTTCAATGAAATTGTTATTTTGCTTGATAAGGTTTCAGTACTTATTTTTTACTTAAATAAACATTGCTGTCTATATATTGTTTTTTGTAGACAGAAAATAATATTTAAAAATATATTTTACATACAGATACCTGTTGGTGAAGTGGGATCTTAAGTAGATTGAAAATTAGGAGTTAATTTAAAAATGTTGTTTCAGAGATTTTAACGATAATGTAAGACCTCTTTAGAGTTACACAAACACACGTCTTAAAAATACAAAGAGAGAATGGTGGCAGGGTTGGCAGTGATGATGATAATAACTAGCCTTGCTATTATGTGTAGTACAAGTACTAGTTATAGTACCAGAAATAATGATGTTAATATTATTATTATTGGCCTTAGGGTTGTTGTTGCTCTATTGTCTCTGTTGTCACTATTATTATTAATATTATAAGTGTGTATTTGCAGGTATGTGTACCTCTCTCTCCATGTATATATGTACATGTACAAGTGTGCATGTATATGTGTGTGTGTGTGTGTGTATGTAATTGTACTTTTTTAGGTACACCTGTCCAGCTGCTCGTTAATGCATATTTCAAATCAGCCAATCACATGGCAGCAACTCAATGCATTTAGGCATGTAGACATGGTCAAGACGATCTGCTGCAGTTCAAACCGAGCATCAGAATGGGGAAGAAAGGTGATTTAAGTGACTTTGAACGTGGCATGGTTGTTGGTGCCAGACGGGCTGGTCTGAGTATTTCAGAAACTGCTGATCTACTGGGATTTTCACAAACAACCTTCTCTAGGGTTTACAGAGAATGGTCTGAAAAAGAGAAAATGTCCAGTGAGCGGCAGTTCTGTGGGTGCAAATGCCTTGTTGATGCCAGAGGTCTGAGGAGAATGGCCAGACTGGTTCGAGCTGATAGAAAGGCAACAGTAACTCAAATAACCACTCATTACAACTGAGGTATGCAGAAGAGCATCTCTGAACAACATGTCAAACCTTGAGGCAGATGGGCTACAGCAGCAGAAGACTACAGCAGGTGCCACTCCTGTCAGCTAAGGACAGGAAACTGAGGCAACAATTCGCACAGGCTCACCAAAATTGGACAATAGAAGATTGGAAAAACGTTGCCTGGTCTCATGAGTCTCGATTTCTGCTGCAACATTCGGATGGTAGGGTCAGAATTTGGCGTCAACAACATGAAAGCATGGATCCATCCTGCCTTGTATCAACGGTTCAGGGTGGTGGTGGTGGTGTAATGGTGTGGGGGATATTTTCCTGGCACACTCTGGGCCCATTAGTACCAATTGAGCATTGTGTCAACGCCACAGCCTACCTGAGTATTGTTGCTGACCGATCCATCCCTTTATGACCACAGTGTACCCATCTTCTGATGGCTACTTCAAGCAGGATAACGCACCAAGTCATAAAGCGCGAATCATCTCAGACTGGTTTCTTGAACATGACAATGAGTTCACTGTACTCAAATGGCCTCCACAGTCACCAGATCTCAATCCAATTGAGCACCTTTGGGATGTGGTGGAATGGGAGATTCCCATCATGGATGTGCAGCCGACAAATCTGCAACAACTGTGTATAACTCTCTGAGGAATGTTTCCAGTACCTTGTTGAATCTATGTCAGGAAGAATTAAGGCAGTTCTGAAGGCAAAAAGGGATCCATCCTAGTACTAGCAAGGCGTACCTAATAAAGTGAGTGTATGTATGTATGTATGTATGTATGTATGTATGTATGTATATAGCAGACATTCAAAATACTTACAGATCTACACATGTCTCTTTGTTACACACACACCATTTTCTCTTTGTCCCTTTTCTTTTTATATCTATTTGTCTTTTGTTAGCACCTCTGTCCCTTTACTGCAACACATCTCGCCACTAAGATACATCACGTAAACACTACAGTAATTACCACACTACACACACCACATCCATCACTGTCTTGTCTTTTTATCATTCTTGTCCTTTTACGTTTCTTATTGGTGATTTCAGTCCTTTTGATAAGAATTAGGAATTCAAATGTTAATAAAATATGTTAGATCAGACTGTCATAGAGGGCTGGTAAAGGACATAGACATCCACACTCACAATCACGCACCTTAGGAAAAAAAATACAGACAAAACATCCCGTATTATCAGGTGTCACTATTACTAATTTTATTAATTAATTTATTTTTCATAGAAAGCCACAATATGAGAAGTATGTGTTAAAAGTATGTTCCACAATTAAGCAGCTAGTAGCACTGTCTATAGTTGCCTCCAAGCTAAAAATCACAAAAAGTTCTTCAGTATTACTTTAAAAAAGACAAAACAACAAAAATCTTGTAATATAGAGTCAAAGAGAAGACTATATACATTTATCATGTAACAAAAGTTAGCTCACATACAGACTACACATTCCCTCTTTGACTGGTGGCCAAAGCTAAAAATGGACACAAAAGGACGTGTGCATACTGTCTCATATAAGGACGCTGAGAATAGCAGAGGCATAAATGGTCATACACCATTATCAAGTGGATACTGACTTTTATACACTAATCCCAGTTAAATCCCTTTGGGGAAAAATGAGACGGGCATGATCATACAAACATGTGTGTGTCACATTCTGTGTGGAAGAAAGTGGCAATGGGGTCGTACAGAGTGTAAATCCCAGAATAAGCTAACCATCCCAAGAGTTGTGTTGCTCTATTGGAACAACATTTCACAAACTCCTGGGAACCAAAAGCTGTAAATTTAGTTGGCCCCCAGGGTGGCAAGCATGGGAAACAAGGGAGAAAGGATGGTGTATGGAGAGTTGGGGGATGGGGACTGTTAAAGTACATTAAGCTCAATTGTTGAGAGAGGTAAACTCAAGGGAATAGCCCACCACCCACACTTTGCAGCCTGCCATTTGCCATGTTAGAACAGCACATTACAGACAATGGTTTTACCCTGAAATCAAACCATGTATGTGTCTTTAGTTCAATATAGGTGGTGGATGAATGAAAACATAGATTGCAAGTGCATGCATCAGCAAGGTAGTCACAAAACCAGAAAAAAAGTCTAGTATAAATACGTACTACAATTCTCACTCTTTCCTTCATATATATA
>JAOWBL010022502.1:0-33206 GCA_028564865.1 Zenarchopterus dispar
CAGGTGGTGATCAGTTGACAGCTCCGCTCCTCTCTTCACCCGAGTGTCCAAGACATGCGGACGCAAGTCCGATGATAGAGATAGGTAGAGAAATTAAAAAGAAAAAAGGTTAATTTGGTTCTTCCTGAGTGAGCATCCCCAAATTTAGAATATTTTGTAGTTATATAACTACAACTCTATTTTCATGCTTTGAATGCCAAATCTCAACTAACACTGGGTTATAACAGCTGGAGCCTTTACCTGTTGACATCAAGCAGGAGGCAAGGTACACCCTAGACAGGGTTAAGGTTAAGTTCTTCAAAAGGCCACACAGAGAATGACAACCATTAAACTTACACACTCCAACTTTCAATTTACAATCATCAATTAATCTGCATATGTTTGGATTGTAGAAGGAAATTGGAGTCTTCGGAGAAAACCCACAAAGGAATGAAGAAAACGCCTCAATTCCAAACAGAAATAGTCCTATAACAGAGATTTGAACCAGGAATCTTGCTGTAAGGTCACAGTGTTCATCACAGCACCATTGTGTAGCTCCTAAATGTAAAATATTAATCCTAACTCCAGCCAGATTTTTTCACATTTTAACTTTGACTACTTGTGAGTGAAAAAGAAACTGAATTAAAAGGATTGCAAATGTTTGGGTGATATGCCATTTTCCGTCCCATTGTCTCTGGTATGGAAGTAACTGGAGTAGTGCCATCCATATACAGTTTAGAAATGTGGATAAAACCTTTGTGACAATTACTTACTGGTTTCTGATAAGCGATTTTGAATCATGATTTTTAGCCTTATAGTGGATGTCATCTGTGGAGGAGCTGACTGCTCAACCTCAGTTTTTCTCAAAAATTCTCAAATTGAGAAACACAAGCTATATTATATAGCTGTTACCACAAGCCAGCATATATAGCTAAGCTTAGCTCATGCCAACCTACAATGCTAACTAATGTCACCTTACATTCATTCTGACAGAATGTCTTCATCCATCCTTGTTTCAGATGTTGCAAGTAAAACTACCAAAGCTGAAATAAGGACTGCCAACTCTTTTAGAACTGCCTCGGCTTGAGCTGAAAAGACAAGTCCAGCCATTGTCTGGATAGGTGGCTTGCCATCAGCAGCAGTTGGCCACACCCCAGAGACACTTCTAGACCAACCTGGAAGGGCTGGTATTGCAAGGATGCCTACTAGCTGAAGCACCTGCCATCTTGGCCCCCAGCCAAAGACTGCTAGTTTCACCACAGCACCCTTCAACACAACCCAGAGATGGTTGCAACAGTCTGGTAGTACAATTAACAACACAACAAGCCATTTTATGTTTAGAGGTAGAATTCTCAGCTTGGATCAAAAGTTCACAGAAGATGCCAAGTAGTTAAAGTGAAACACCATAAGCTACATTATAACTGCCCCGTACAGTTGTCATGGTGGTGAACACTAACTTGGGGGACCAAAACCATTTTTTGTACGAGCCTGTAAATACTTTTATTTCTGCCTTAAAGTTGGATATTTTAACATGAGGGGTTGGTGAATATTGACTCAATTTTAAAACCCCTAGTAATCATTCGAGCAACTGCACATTTTGCCACTTCCTCTTTGGGAACAGCTTAGCAACCCAGAAGTAGCTTCTTGGCGATCTTCCATCCCTTGTCCTTGTTATAAGATGAACCAAGATTAGAATTAATAAAGTATTATTGAACTGAACTGACTAAGTCTTGAAATCAAACGATGTTGACTTTGTAGATCGTCATGTATGGAGCATTTGATCATCACGTAAACATTATAACATAGCAAGAATGATTCCAAATCATCAAGTTGCAGCACATAAGCCTATCATTAACATTTTAAGCCTATATTTTAAAACTGTAAGGTTTTGAGCTATAGACTAATATAACTATAATATAATCTGCCACCAGATTGGGTTAAATGTATAAAGACAATCACAAATTAAAACTCATATTGTAGCTATGTAATCTTTGTGTTAATAGATTCCAGAGGCCAAAAATTAAATATGCAAAACTGAAAATAAGATATTCAATTCAGTAAATAAAATCTAAATTAATTTACATTTACATCAAGATTTTATGTTTAGAATTGTACTTAATTTTCAGTGTACCAGAACAGATTCAACCTTATTGAGTTTGGTGCAACGCTTGGTTAAGCTAAATATTTTTGGGTCTTTATTGGTCCTAACCATGAGGCTCTTTTGTGTATAAAAATTATTGTAAGCAGAGTCTGATGTACTTCTACACAAAAAAACACTGAAATCCACTTATTACTTAATTCTCTGTCACACAAACACAATCACACTGATGTTTTCCTCTAATGAAAGAAGCATGATGGGAATATTTTCCATTCATGTCCTTGTGACATGACTTGCATCAACCAATGAAAAACTTTTTACTTGAATCTTGAGGGCTCTTGCGATGTTGCCAATGCCAAGAAGGAGATTATTTGTTAGAGCTGCTGCAGTTTGTTTACTGTGACTCCTCCCCTCCATCTGTAACAGCTACATAGTTTATTCAATATGTCATCAGCAGCTGTGTGAGGCACAAAAATCTCCAAGAGCAGTCTCAAGAAACACAATCTTTGGAGTCTTGTGTTTAAAAGAGCAAGACACTGACCTCATTTTGATAGTTACAACGCAACATGTTGCTGTTTTAAGACACACTTTTATCATAAATGGTTTATTAGTGCACAGAGATTCACACATTTTAATATCTGACTAAAAACAGCCTTTTTGATCTTATCTTGTCTTGTATGGTCTTGTCTTTTGACCATAAATCACTGTTCTCATGAACGGTCAGAGCCAAAACATGTGCCGCTTCAGAGGAAATTCCATTTCAGCACAACTTCCTTCACTGGAGTTTTAACCAAGTCCACTCCGACACACATGCACGTAGGGATGTATTTGTGCTTGATAACATATCACAAACAATCTTCTTGTTTTCCCTCACCTCCACTTCTTTTCACATTGATTGTTCTCTTTTGTTTACTGAAGTCAGCTCTTCCCCTCTGCCAAACCTCTTCCAAAACCATGTCTTTTTCAGTCCTCTGTTCTTTCCTCTCTGTTCTGTAACTGTGCCAGAACTCCTCCTCCCCTAATACTGTAAATTTAGCATGCAGTAACATGATTCCATCTTTAATGATTATCCTTCCTCCCTGAAATACCAAGGCCAAGTCAGCGAAAGCCCTGAAAATGAGAACCATTAGATTCTGAAGCACTTGAAATGTCTGGACATCGTTCTCAGAGTTTCGCTAGTAAATAAAGACTGACATACTGCAAAACACAGTTCAAGCTGTGTAAACCTGTGGTATTTTGTTAGTGTGGAATTGCTACAATATGACTGAAGAAATGTCTATGCACAGAAGCAATTAAGGTTATTGTAGGGCTGCATGTTTCTGTAGGCAAAGCATTGTAGCTTTGCTATAAGTGAGTTTACAAAAATTCAAAATGTTAGTGTTTGATGTCATTCATATGGGTGTAATTTGAGAGCTTGCCAAGGGAAAATTACATTGGCATAGCTTGGATTTGTTGTTTCTATGGTTGAATTGCATGAGCCTCTTCAACAGACAGTAAACAACTGAGCAGTAAGGACGTCTGGTTTGTGAAGCCTGCTGGAAGTAGACAGTTGGAATCCAACCAAAATCATCTGATATCTGCCATTAACTTCACTTTTTGAGCTCACTCTCAGACACCCTGTCTGTTTTGGCCACCTCTCTGCTGTGGAATTCCTCCCATTTGTTGTAATCCTCCAGGTTAAATGGTGGTTGTGACTCACAAGCTGGAGGCAGACATTTCCACATGTCAGTGGTCTGGCTCAGTATAAGACATGTCTGTTTGGGATCTTTGACTGGACATTGGGGTGAGCGCATAAGTAACAGGCAGCACAGACTCAGCATTGTGTAAAAACATAATGCATCCTTCTTTATATTGAATATCTCACATCCCCAGCCATGCTTAGTGCCCGTCACTTAGAAACTTAAAGCGAAATAGCCCATTTTGATGCCAGAGGGCTTGAACCAGCGGCCCAAACTCACCATCACAAATACCGGTGTCTGTGCCAGAAAAAAAAAAAAAAAAAGATTAAAAACTGTGGATTCATTGTAATGACCCATAGTTCTGTATTTCAAAATAGCATTTTACTGATTTTAGTTAATAATTTAGAACCGGCCTAGATTTTCTAATAGGAAAATTGAGAAATATGTGGTCAAGTGAAGACTAAACATCCATATGCATTAAATAAGCACATGTAGGATTTGTCTCACACAATATCCAACTATAAGTCACTCACTGATACAACATGACTAAATTTAATGCCATTACTGACTTCAGACTACAGTAAAACCTTAACTTCAGTACCACCTGCATTGGTATACAAATGAAAGTCACTTTTCAGTCAATCGGCTGTCCAACAAGTTGTGAAGAGCCTACACATACCTCAGGCCACATTGTTGACCTTTGTCACCCACTAACACCCATGTGGTTCCACTTGTTCACCCTCTGCACTTGTAATATACATAACCTTATTACAACATAAAATTTGGGTTGGGCCACAGTGTACAATTATGGCTGACTGACACCATTTTGTGGCATTTAAACACAAGTATACATAGTACTTGAGGATGTGAGAGATTTTTAAGAATTTATGAGCAGTGTCGCATTTAAAAGTGCAGGATTTTTTTAAAAATTTTTTTTGGATTGTTTAAAGTTAAACTTGTGCTTAGGTATGACATTGGTAATTTTATCAAGTGTAAAGTGATTTTGCTGAATCACTGCCCAGTTAGAAACAGAAATCCCCAGATGGCATTGATAACTGAAAGACTTTGAAAAAGTCACAAGGGGACAGACACAGTACATGTTTAAGGGAGTGCTATATTACACTGAAACCTGCCAGCCTATGGAAAACATGCTCCAGAGGGTAAAAGCTGGAAAAAACTACAAGCAGCTGTATCAACACTGACTGAATAGGCAATGTGCACTGCACATGAGCTGACAACTCACAAGCCTTATCACGATCATGTTTGTTTTCTTGAAATTTCAGGAAGGACAATTATTACTTTTTAATTGTTGAGAGATAATATTTGCTCAAGAACTTACAACCAATATCGTTTTCAGAACAATTAAATGGGCATTAGTGCAGTGTACGTACTTTGTTAAAGTTCAGTAGCCTATAAGATTGGAAAAAATGAGGCAAAGGATCTTCTGAGAGCAAGGTTCAAGTTACAACCACAGGTAACGCTGAACAGTTTTTTTTTTTTTTTGCTTGCTAAATGAATAAAGTGACCTCAGACTGTTGACATGTGACACTCATGATAAGAGTTGGTTAAATTCTGTAAATTCTAAGCAAAAAAGCCTCAGTAACATCTTTATAATCTGTTTCACCATTGACATTTAAAGCATCAGTCCCCTACAGGCACTTTCACATTGCAAAAATTCATTTCTAAGTAAGAAAATTAATTTTGGTTGAAGAAAATTAGAAGACTATTTTAGACTATTTTGCTAATTTTTAAAATTCTAGTCAAGAAAAATATTTTCACTACACAGATATTTTTACTTAAAATATGACCATTTTGACTAGATTTATGAATATTGTACTTAATTCTAGAGGGGCCGTTTTTGCAGTGCACTCATTTAGATTCTTTCTGACATTGTTAAAATTATATTTCAATTTTGTGGATTTTTCCTGTTTTATTTACAGTTCTAAGTGATCAGCTTTCCTTGGACTGTCCATAATAATTTGATTTTGACAACATGAAGCTAAATAGAACTGTGTTTAAATCAAATCTGTTCTAGTTTAATTCAGTTCAGTATAGTTCATTATTCATACCATGCTAATTCTTGAAAGTAAATGAGACATATTACTCTTTGACACAGTTTCCAGATGTCTTAATGAAAAGTTTGTGACATGATTTGGTCTAAATACCACATGTTGTTGGGGGTGGAGTCAGATGCCATTCAACACTTCCACTCTCTTCTATTGGGTGTGCCTTTTTTAAAATTAGTGTTATAAATTTACTTCCAAAGCACGGCAACTGCAACATGATGTGAAGTAAAGTAGATGTAAAATAAAAAGAGGGATGGAGGATATTTGTCCTCTAATCTGAGCTTGTGATGTCACACAACCCTTCAACTTTGAACAACTCATTGAAAGACGTATTTTCAGACTAAGTAGGCCACAAAAAATGTAACAGGAATATATTGTGAGTTTTTGACTTTGTGCTTATTTGATATACTTGAGTATCAAAAGTAAGTTTCTTTTCATATGTGTCCTTCAAGGAAACCAATGGATGGCAGTCCACAACCAAGCACTCTTCATTGTCATCTTTGCTAATTTCTTGATGCTTTTCATCAAAGTTGAAAAAAATTTGATTAGGAAAAGACATAGGATTGCACACCCCCACACATATTCCCCCATTTAACCCACAGGCTTTTTTTCACTGGACTGCAGATCTCCATCTGTGACCGATGCCAACTTCTTTTACAATCTAAATTTAGACACCTGGTCAAGACCCCTTCTCATAAGCTGTCAGCTCATAAACTAGACCAGACCTATGAAACATACTTCAGGAGACCGTAATAAACATAGGTATACATCACATGCAAGCACAATGTGAAAGATATAAGCCCAAACTTAAATTATATTTGATATATTGTCGCCCATGCCTCCTTCTCTAAGAATAAGTCAAAGAGAAGTGTTGGTAGATTGTTAATTAGAGTGAAAATAAGACAATAACAGTTCTTAGGAAACCCAGCCTGTTCTGTGTTTAAGCTCCATCATGTCATCCTCTCACATGGACAGACTAAGGAGGATCACACGACACATGGGTGACTAAAGTGCCAATCGAACACGAGTGAAGTAGTCACAAGAAGTCATAATTACACAGCCTTTGAACAAATACTTACTTTAACTTGAACCTGTAAACATACAGGTGACAAGTCATCTCTCAATCTGTTTAACAGCCAGCAAGTTTCATATCTGTCTGCACTCAAGTCATCCTACAGCAATGAAGCATTGTATTTTACATCTGCCGTTTAACTTCCTTCTCTTCCAACTATCAGACTTTTTTTTAATATAGTTTCCAAAAACTGCCAAAGAGTTTTTTTTTTTTTTTTTTTTTTTTTTAACATCTGGAAGTCATCCCTCCGCCCCAATCCACCATTTGCTGACTGCAACACTTTGGTTTATAAGCAGTTCCCATGGAGCAGTCCTCACAGGATCTTGCTATATTAAAAACCTATCACTGTTTTTGCCACTGCATTGTCCCGGCTTCACAGCCTGACACTTTCCTATCACACCACTGATAACACTTCCACAAACATATCATTCAAGACAATGTGAAATCTGGAGAACCTGAGCCACTTAACTCTGAAGAGAGAAGAGGCGTATAATCGAGTCATAGCTCAAAAATGCAGCATGTGTTTCTAATCAAAGCCGTCTGTGGACCTGGTTGAATTCACATGTTTGGACGGTTTGGCTTTGGTAGAAAACAGTCCATTTGTTGCAATATCAGTGATGTGGCAACAACAACTGGAACCAATTTTGGAGACTGGGTGACCTCACTTAGGTTTGTTGATTTGGAATACCACTTTTTATGCTTTTTGCCCATGTGTTTTATTTTCTTTCTCTCAAAGAGGGCAAAATGTTTGGAGCCAATTTGTGGTTTGGCTGTGATGTACATTAAAATCCCAATGATGCGACAAATGAAACTCAGCAAAACAGATGCTTTCCCCAAGACTAAGGTGCTGAGTCTCTTTGATGTGAGGCATAAAGTGGCATCTTTGAAGATGTTTTACAGCTATGTCAGCGTCTGGGAGGAGTGTTTATACTCAGACATGCGAGCGTGCACACACACACACACACACACACACACACACACACAGAGCTATCCTTTATTCCATTTATTTTTTAAACTTAATTCTAATTCTTGATTAACATTACCAGTTTATGTCTAACCTCAACTTTGAACTTTTTGAAATTCAAACCTAAACTCGAACTCTGACCTAACCAACCCCAGAAATGAGTTTTGGTCTCCACAAGACCTGGTCCCAACAAGATGGGTGATCATGCCAGAAGGTCCCAAGAAGTTAACCAAAAGAAGACTATACAGACAAACACATGCAACGGCATGATTTCTTGTTCTGGCTCAGGTTTTTGTTGAACATTTGTATTTCCTCAAATACAGGTCTTGTGTGAGAGAGGTGATGGGTGTTTATCCTGGTAATCTACTGTATATTGGCGTCATCGCTTCAAAGTGTGAGCTTAAAGTCTCCTCCTTGATCTCAGTTGCCTTTTTATCTGCATCTGCTGGCAAACATTCCATGCATGACTGTAATCTGAAGCTTTTTGACTCTATGGAAATAAATACTCAACATCTATAGTAACCATGTTTGCAGTTTTATTGCACCTCAACACCTTCAAGGAAATCATATTTGTCTTTCTCAAAATGGCAGCCGTTTACTTCGTTGAGATGAAATCTGTCCAGAATTAAGTAATTCTATCGACACTTGGTTACACACACTTTGAGTTTGCAATTTTCCATATTAAAAGGTCCAATTAAATGTAAGAATGCTGAAGATTGCAATGTGAAAATACAACAACCCAATGTGTTTTAGTGACCTTCTGGTGCTGAAGAAATTACTTTATATTATTGCAGGTGGTGTTTTGTGGTTTCTTGGTTCTACATAAATTGTTAAAAGGATGTAAAAGTCATTACACACAAGCGTAGCTGCTGGTCATTGTATCTCAAATCCATCTTGCAGACACACAACTTCATTGTCCCAAAGTGCTGGTGAACCACATTTTCCTTTAGCCTACAAAACTCTGTGAACTTTCCGCTGATGTTCTTTGCAATCCCCTCATCCTCCTCTATTCCATGGAAAGAAGCCTGTTGAAAGATGATCACTGTGCTGTTTCACTTAAATAAATATGGACAAAGAGGTAATTGGAACATAGCAACTTAAATGAACAAGGATTTTTCCCTGCAGCAGAAATTTCCAGGACTGAATAAAGTTTTGGCTGCTTTCTTGTTCTCTTTTCATTTTTAATCAATGTTTGTATAACTCTTGTATAACTTGTATAACTATAAGAGAAATCTGTGCTGGCTTTTAGTGTTTCTAAAATGATGCTTCAGTACAGCGGTTGAATTATGTCCTTGGTGTAAAATGAGGAACACTTCGCCCTGCCACAAGGTGGAGCTCTATCTAATCTAACGCGGTGGCACAGCAGGAGCCTCATAAGAGTCTGATTCTAAGGAGAAAAAACATCTTATTTGAATAAATATATGTCCATCCATTAGCTTTCCTTGCTTATTCCTATTCAGTGTCACAGGGGTTTTCTGAAGCTTATCCCAACTCTTTTTGGGCAAAAAGGCAGGGGTACTCCCTGGAGAGATCATCAGATCATTAGTTGACCTAATGTGCATGTTTTTGAACTGTGGGAGGACACCAGAGTACTTGGAGAAAACCCACACAAGCATGGAGAGAACATGCAAACTCCTCACAGAAAAGCCCCTGCCAGGATTCAAACCATGAACCTCCTTGTTGTGAGGCAACAGTGGTAACCACCAAGCCACCATGTTGCTGTAAATGATACAATGAAACACAAATATCTATTTTCCAGATGGGGATTTTTGTTCCAGTAAGAATAAACATTACTGTCTGCAGCTCTTCCTTCAGTACCCCACTAGGAGTCCATCAGATGAACTTTTCAGTAATCAGCAAAAAGCCCATGAGATCATCCACTGAAAAAAAAAAAAAAAAACATAGTTCCTGTGACGAAACTAGTGATCAAACATGCTCCTGGTAGAAAAAAAGAGAGGTGGAAACACAGTTCAAGTAAAACAAGAGCACTCAGGTGTTCCAGGCACTGCTCGGTATTTCCAGCTGAAGACACCCACAGACTCTGTCTCTGTGACTCAGAGTCCAACAGCATCTCTGCTGCTCATGTCTCCTCACATCTGCCCTGAATTAACATGCAGCCTTCTTCAAAGGCATGCAGGCTGCTGAAATTCTTTTCGCACATGTACTATGTAGTCTGAGCTGAGAAATAAATGACTGTGGTGTTTCTTGGTGAATGTTTCAAAGCAGTAGAAAAGTGCAGGAGTAGTGCAACAACCCGCAAAGGTGCTCATTTCCCTTCCCTACACTTTTTCAGGGCCCTGGGGTGACATCATTTGCAATTACTGACAGATGTCCATGGGACTGTTTCCTGACATGCAGGGCGTGTTTGCACATTACAGATAATCCACAATAGAACTGCCATCATCTATTTTAAACCATCTCAAAGATAAAGCAGAATCTCCAATGACCATGTAAGGTTTGCTTTAATCATTCTCATCACATGTGCTGGTTCTAAACAAGTCAAAAGAACAAATAAAATCGTCACGTGCAAGGAAAATTCCCTTTGGGACAAAAACAATGATGAAATAAACATCTCTGTTAACTAAGCAGCATTGCCACTAAAATTTCTGTAATAACACAAGCAAACTAATTGTGCTACTAAACACAAATTCTGCTAAGGAACTTGAAGTCTAAACTGTTAATGTTCAACCTAGTATCTGAAAGTCAGCTGCCTTTACAGATTTTAACCAAAAGCAATTAGGTGTTAAAACAAACAGCAAACAGAAGAGCATTTCACTTACCACTGTTCCCATCTTGACATGTTACAATCAAAACCTGAACAACCAAGATGACCAGAAAAAAGAAAGTCCTTAAATGCACGGAGCTCATCATGTCTATAAGAAAGACATGAGCCTTCCTTGAGTGCAAAGAAAAAGGGGAAAAAGGGATCAAAAGAAAAAAAAGGGGCTCAGGTTATCAGTGCAACACCATGAATACAAGAGTGCCTCTCCCTGTAAGCAGCAAGCAGACCCTGCCCAGACGGTGCGAGTGCTTTTTTTTTGTGTAGTTACAGCTTTAAATGAGAAGAATGCTGGTGAGCCTAATTTTCCTCCCCCTTTTGTCAGCCTTCTCTCATAACCATCCCCTCACAGGCTGTGGTGGTTGGGAGAGAACAACTCCCATGTTCACGAGAGTTCAGGCTTTCCAGTGACTCTCTGTCTGCCTATCTCAGAATTTAACGCTGACTAAAAGATGCTGTGATGAGATACGGAAAAATGACTTTGCATGTTTTGAAGTTCTTTTTTTGCCTCTGTTTATAAGTGGCTGCTACTTAGGATCATAAAATTGCTATTTATTGCTGTTTCTGGGACACTAAACAGGACTCAGTCAGCTGAAAATCACATTTTACTGGGCCATTAAAAGCAAAAATAGTTTATAACAGTTGTTTTCTGAAGACAAACTGGAGCAAGAAATTTCACTCAAATACTGCTTTTGATTTGTTACACAATTAGCTGTGTCTTTAGAAGAAGTTACAGTTAAGAGAATCCAAAGCAGTAAAAAAAAGTAAACTGACATTAATGGTGGGTGGTTATTCCCCTAGGTGGCCAATGAATGAAATCAAGAGCATAAATCTAGAGAGAAATCTAAGGTCAGCACTTTTTTTTATTCCTAATGAAAACACCAAATCTTCATACAGTTTCAATAAAATTTAGGGAAAAAAACATAAATCATCTTCAAGGTCTGTTGAAAAATTACAGTTAGGACATTAAACAATTTGAATAACCTGTACAAAGTCAGAAACTAAAAGAAAGTCCATGTTTTTTTGTTTTGTTTTGTTTTTTTGTTTGTTTGTTTGTTTTTAGCTTCCTTCTGGCTGCAGCTATCATGTGCCAAGATGCATGACCAGTAGCTTTGAGAACTCATTCTTGCTGTTGCAGCTGGCCATTTTAATGACTGAAAGTAAAGTTTTTACTTTTTACATTTTCAATAATTCTTTTTGTACTTGTCATATGGGTAATTGTTGTTTAGATCATTTTTGTTTGTTTGTTTTTTTCTGCTGGCTGTCAAACAGTTTGGCCCCCTGAAAACAATAAAGACATTATTGATTCTTGAAGGGGTTGTAGTCTATCTTCAGCCAAATGTATGGCACCATATTAAAGCTGCTATATGTAAGAATTATACTTTGAAATATTTGAAAAATGTTGATTAAATAAATGTAGGTGTAGCAAATGATAAACATTCTGACATGTAGAATCATTGTGTTGATAAAAGATAAAATCCAATTTCAAAGGATTTTTAATTCATCACCTGCTCTCTGTCGAACAGTTAATCCATGTTGTCGGTGTGCATACCTTTGTCTGTGTTCTTTGTCTTTTTTATCTTTTTCATGTTCTGTTTAAAAACCAAATCAAGGTTACTTACTACTGCAGCTGATTTTCTGCAACATCAGAGACTGACACATGATGTTTTGATGGCATGATGTCTCCACTTGGTCTGGAGTTATAATGTTTCATAGTGTGCCTTTAAAATAATCATTTCAATGGAGTCTAATACGTTTCTGGCCACATATGCAAAGCTAGCATACTTGGCGAACATACTAGGATGCAATATGCATGAAATCGGGAAGCAGGAGAAGAAGCACTATTCTTCAATAAGGAAAAGAAATGCCACAGCAGGATATCGAGAAGAACCAAAACTACTAAATGCATTAAATGCCAGGTTTCCAAGAGCAGGTAGGAAATCGGATGGGAGAGCATGCCTGGAAAGTGCTGCAAATGGATTGGCAAGGCAAAGGGAAGGGACAGGACAATAAATAAAGAGCGTTTCCATCACTGGGAGTTGCGGGTAAACCCACCAGACAGGAACCTCTAACAGGGCATACTTTCTTCTCACCCCCTTCAGTTGACATGTCTCCATTTCACTGTATCACCACACAAGAACTTTTGACTGAAGAATCAACATTAGCGTAATAGGCATTTTTTGCTGTTCACAAATGGCCAGCAGCATACAAGGAGATGAAATAAAGAGAAGAAACATATAAACAATGGATGCTGCTTGCATTTTTGTTTGTATTTTAACATACACCACAGTCATAGAGATTGAGATTGAGATCTGCCAGACCTCTACATTGGTGTAATATGCCAGCATCACCTGAACCAACTCACTGCTCCTCTTGTTTTTTTCTTGTATTCTCCAACTTCATCAAATGTACTCATAGCAAAATGCCTCTGGTCCAAATGGGTAAAAAGAGCTGGGGTCACGTGATTTGTGTTCACATAAGAGTACTAAATGTAATTTAGAAATCCTGATCAGCAGAGACCCCCCTGCCAGGAGATTCCTGTTGGCCAACCTGAGTACCTCTCCAACTACAGGGATGTTTTTCACACCATAAAGGTTCCTGAAGGCCACTTTTGCAGGGCTGTTCTTAATAAGTGGCCCAGCTCTGAAAAATCTACTCAGAACTCCCTCTATTGGAAATGTACCTATCGCTGTATGGGCTGACAAGCCACAGGAGTGACCAATCAAAGACAGTAAGAAGTACAGGCAAAAAGAGACACAACATAGATATTGGAAGGAAAAAAAGTAAAATTATGCTACCACGTCACCTCCTTAAAGTGGTATATTAGTCAAATACATTTGTTTTGTTAGCTATAAATGAACCCTACTCATATAGCTAAAATATGGCTGTATCTAACTATATGTTTCAATTTAAAGTATTTGTTTGCTGATTAAAAAAAAAAATTAAAAGAAAATATGAATTTTGTTTGTTAAAAATGTATGCAAAACTTTAAAGCTTTCCTTTGCCATACTCATCCAAACAACAACTGTATTACAGG
Source organism: Zenarchopterus dispar (assembly GCA_028564865.1). NCBI lineage: Eukaryota > Metazoa > Chordata > Actinopteri > Beloniformes > Zenarchopteridae > Zenarchopterus > Zenarchopterus dispar. The sequence goes on from JAOWBL010022502.1 coordinate 13,675, forward strand.
AAACACCAATGTGCCATGTTCACCACCTGCAAACAGCACCAGGTGATGGACTTTCCATCAGATAGGATGTGTGTGTGAGTGTGTGTGTGTGTGTTAGTGTGTGTGTGTGTGTGTGTAACTGAGGAGTTCAAGACATAGGATCAGAGCTAGTGAGAAAGACAGCTGTTTTTCGTTGGCTCTTCCCACAATTCAACTTGTCCGGTCAGAGACTATCAAGAAGAAGCATCAGGGATATTTTCTCTGGAAACTTCAGGAAAGTGAACACTGCAACAAGCTGACTGATTGCCAAGGATCTTGTCATTGCAAATTTTGTTGCTAAAGCTTAAATGGCTTAGGGATCAGTTTGTGTATTTTGTGGTTTCCCCCTGCTGGTTTATATAAAAGCAAGCTTGGCATCAAATTGCTTTGGAAGATAACAAATGCTCACTAGAATCAGTGAGCCTTTAAGGGCAGATAATTTCTACAAAAAAATTGTGATTTCTTAAATATTTTTATTTTCTTTTAAGTAAATTACATCATTAAAAAAGAAAAATCCATATGTTGTACTTTCAACCCAAAGAATTTCCTTTTAAAAGACAGTCTTCTACTAGAAAACCTGAAGCACCTGTAGTTTCCAGTGTCAGGTTAAACCCATAAATGCTCCTAATTTTTTAACAAAAAGTTTCTTTTGAATTTCAGCTAATATCAACAGCTGGACCTCAGTATGCAGATATTTTAATATTTTCGGTCATAGATGGATATCCAGGAGAAGCTCATCCAACACAGAGGCCCTCCTGATCTCAAAAACGGCAAGACTGGTGCTCACTATCATCTACGAGACTACAAATTTAATTAATAAATAAATAAATAAATAAAGCAGTCTAACATTTTCGATGAATCTCAGAGAGCAGTTAAGCACACCGAGGAGTCTTTTGAGGGCAGGCAGTTTCTTACTGAAGGTGAAGAAATCTAAGTTGGGTTTCTTCAGTTGGCCATCACAAGGGGCCTTTCACATAGTCCAGGAAATTTTAGAGGTTTTCCAAAAAAGGTCCAGTGTGTCCTTCAAAACAATGAATTTAGTGGTGAGGAATATTGGGGCCTTGGACAGCTCCCCCTCTGTCATGATGTAAGAAAAATAAACCAACTGATATATCCTATTCAAGAAAAATGAATAAGGGCAGGTCCAACTCAAGTTGAGCTTTTCCAAATCCAAAAGACCACAAGAGGACACATTAAATAACTAATGAAACCATAGATTTAGCTGTTATGCTCCTATAACGTAAAGCAAATTTTGGTGTGTCTCAGGTCTTATTTACAAATGTAGACATTTTTTTCAAATTAATTTATTGAATACAATTTAAATACGTTTCCATAAGTAATTACTCTATTAGTTTGCTTTCTGATTCAACATTGTTATATTCCATGTATGAGCTTTTGGGTTCTCCTATGACGTTGCTCAAAAGTTCTGAGCAAGTTCTACTACTCTGAAACACTCTTCAAACCACAAAATAACCTGCAGAATTACTAAAAGACAATCAAGAGTTTACAGAGGATTTTGAGAAGAAAAAGCTGGGACTGAAACTGGCCCTGATTGTGGTACATGAAAACTTGAAGTTATACTTTCAGATACGAATGAGCCCTTTTACAGATCCTTACATTAGGAAACTGAAGAACTGAGTGAAGAAATTTGTTTTGGGGGAATGTTGTATAATGTTGCAGAAGTGTTGGGTTATGTTTGTTTTTTTTTTGTAACACTATTTCCCTGCAGTCTGCTCCAGATTCGTAGAAAGCCTTTTTTTAACCTATCAGCTTATCCAGGTTCATGGGGACACTGGCGCCAATACTGCTGCTCTAACAAACACCTGCAAACCACAGACTTTTAAATGACCTTAAATTACCCCAAAAGGTCAGTTCTGTTTTGTCTCTTTGTCACAGGGGTAAAGAGTGAGACCACAGGTTCATATTTATCATTTGCTTCCTGGGGACCTCTTGTTCAATACTACACACAGAGGCAAGGTTTGTTACAAAATGACAGTTTATGTAAAACAATTTTGAAAGAATTACATTTAGATTTAAATGAATAAAGAAGAGTCCAGGGGTATAAAACCTCTAAAAGGAATTCAAGTTTTATCATCCAATCTTAGTAATGGATCCTAAAGTCCCTTGTATCATCTAAGGAAAAAAGTAACAAATTAAAAGAAAAATTAACTCAAGAATTAAAGAATAATCTTAACCAAAGTCAAACCAATACAAAACAATAGAAAGAGACCACTTAAACTTCCAGGTACAATAGTCCTTTGTTGTCTATCTCAGGGGCTCTTTATGTACCAGTATATTAGCTGATAGGGGAGAAGAGAAGCCAGGACACCTTCTTTCTCACTGGTTTTCTCACTCCATCTATTGTTGCTCCACACTGCATTCTCTTCTGTCAGCATCCTTGTGCTACAACCTCAGCCCAGTGGTTCTTCAATCTCTGCTCTGACTGGACTATCCCCCTGAGTCCCTGTAGGTCCTCCCTTATTGCTGACTGCTGACTCTTTTTTTATGCATCATGCCTATATATGCATTTCCACAGCTCTTCCTGCTCTCTGCTGCTTGTCCAGCTGTTCTGACTCCCCAACAGCTCCTCCAAAAACTCCTCCAGTATACTCAGTGACTGTCCCAACTACCCACCAGTTTCTCCAATCCTTACAGCTCTTCTAACCCAGCCATCTTCTTGCACTCTTCTGTCTATTCCTTCACATCTGGCACCACTTTAGATTCTGATGTCTCAAGAAATGATGAATGGTGAATGCCTGTAGACCAGAGTTGCCCAACTCTGGTCCTCGATGGCTGCTGCCCTGGATGTTTTAGATGGTTCCCTGCTTCAACACATCAGATTCAAATGGCTTGATCCACATAAGCTTGTCATCAGGTTCTGCAGAAGTCTGTTAATGGCACATCCATTTGAATCTGACTATTCATGATTAATGGTCTCTTATAACAAAACAGTTTAATGAAAATATGGCAAGATAATCAAAATTGAGTGTCACTAAAGTCACCTCATCATGTATACATAACAGTGTCAACATAACCTTATGGAAACTCATGCACATTTCAAATATACCCAGTACTTAGGAGTCTTTTACAGGCTTCAACAGTACAACTTATGCCCTAAGAAAATAGAAAAGTAGAGGAAAATTCCCGGAACCAAAATAACGAGGGGTATAAATACTTGATCATTTTTTATTAAACATACCACCAAACCTTATCTGAAGATATTTCCAATTTGAAAAAAAAAAATCCTAGATGACGCTGGGCTTCCTGCTCGTCTAATCTAGATGTAGCATCAGGTTTCTTTTTACATAAGACCACAGAGTTATTAACAAATATTAGTTGTTAACATTATCCTGTCATCACAACCTGTAATGCACAAAAGAAAGGAAGGATTCCATTAATTCAGCTTTCAGAGCTTTTGGAGATAATAATCCAAGTCTGCTTCCTGTCTTAATAAATCATAAGTACATTTGACCTTCTGAGACTGGAACGGGAAACTCTCCTGTTGTTTGTTCAAATTTAATGTTGTATAGTTATAGTAATGTTAATGTAACAGCAATAATATATAATTGCATTATAACCTTTTTAAAAATCGATCTGACCATTCCTCAGAGAACAAGCTGTATGTTGCATTATTAACTAAGGAATGTTTATCTCATTATACATGTATACACATCACACATATATACTGACTTTGTGTTAAGCGCATGCAAAACGACAATAAAAAGACAATGGAGAACTGTTATCATGAATCACCATGGCAACACCAACTGAACATTCATTGTAAAACTGGGCCAAATCGATGTGTGGCCTATGATCTGTTGTGGTGACCCCTTCAAGAGGGATTAAGCTGAAATGATTGAACCTGGAGTACTTCTATTTATATTTATTATTGGGAAAAACTACAGGAAACTCGTAGAGGTGTGAGCAGGATGCCAATAAAAAACATTATTGTAAAGCTTTAAAGATATCATGTAGGCTGCTTGAAATCCTATGAATTCCTGCTTTGGTGGCTCTTATGATTTGTGGCCAGAATATAGCTATAAGAGTTAAAAATGGGGGGAAAAAAAGGAGAAAAAAGTTGACACTAATTTTGGGCAAAGGACACTTTTCTCACAGCTCGGCATACCATTGCCTGTGTTATGAGCTACTATGTGTTCAGCATTCCTGTAATTTTGAAGAAAACCAAGATAAGCTAAATTGGGCTGGAATAGGAAACTCTTCTGTCTTTTGTTCAAATTTAATGTTGCATAGTTATAGTAATGTTAATGTGACAGCAATGATGTAGAGTAAATAGGTTGTTTAATAATGCACAATATAGTCATACTTTCCCATTACTGGTCATAATGTAACTAATGCAACTTCTTCAAATAACAAAAGAACATGTCATTGTTAAAACATCTAATAACTGTGCTAGGAGATTGATTGGCTAATGAAATTAAACCAGTTGCAGTTTTATTAAGCAAAGAAGGCAGAGAAAAACTCAGAATTTGTGGCATAAAACCTGCTCTCGACCCAAGTTATGTCCATGGAACAGTTACCATAGTAACAGACTCTGAGTATAAGTTACCTCACTTTCTAAAACAGGCTTGACCTGACTCTCTGGGGTTCCAGTTACGTCACTATGAGAAACAGAAAACCCTGAGTTTCTGCTCATTCGAGGTTCAAGATACTCTGAGTTTGCACACATTCTGCTCTCTGAAACAGGTTTCAGATTCATAGGGTTGGTCCTAAAGTGCAGTAATAATATAAGACACATAAAAGCTGGATGCCTTCACCTCAAACTAGCCAAGCATACCATCTAACAGTGACAACTAGCAGGCTAACAGTTTTACCTTCTTACAAGAAACTGATTTTCTTGGATGCCAGAATTAGCATAACTGGAGCTTGCAGAGCTATGCCTGTCCAACCTGAGAAAACACACCACATTGTGAACTCTCAAGTGTCACCTCTCTGCCACTTAATGTGCACTCTCTTTATTTCCAGTTTGCAAAGCCAAAGTAGCGGATGAAGACTTTTATTTATTTTAATATCCTCACAAGCTGGGCAACTAATGGATGATGAGTGATGGCATAGAATCACTTATCCTGTCTAAACATAGCTCTCTGTGGCTTGCATCAAATTTCAGATTTGTTTATTTTTTGATACATAATCCAATGAAGGTAATGAAACAATTTGAATTTTTGACTTTTACATAAAGAACTTTTTGACTTTTACATAAGGAAGGTTTTTTTTTTTTAAGATTTCATAAAGCTTCTCTACTTTTCTGGAAATGTGGCTGAATTTTAAGTTTGTTTGCCATTTCCAAAAAAGCTTTAATTTTAATTCACTGCAGATGTCTGTCAACTCTAAAAGGAAGTAGTTGACAAAATTATGCTCTTGTAAAGGAAACAGCATCAGTCATTATTCTCCTTATTTTCCTGTTTAAATATTTGGTTCCTATTACTTTTTTTCCCTCCTTGCTTTACTATGTAATGATATTTAAGAAGAATTGTACAGATTGAGATTATATTGAATCTGAACCTGGACACTTTGGTTCTACAAATATGTGTAATAACTCAAACTACACAAATGACACATCCTTCTCCAATAAAGTTGATCATTTCATTGTCTGTTACAGTAGTATAGGCAGTTTTTCCATCTAAAAAACACTTTTAAAGGCCAGACCAAACTTCAAAGAATTATGTTTAATATTGAAATGTTGCTTTAAATGTTTGTATTTGGTCAACATAGTTTATGTTCATACTCTAACACTAGTTTTAAATAGCTGAACATTCTGCTTTGCTTTTAAGACATCAGATGGTCCTGAAAGACATGGGAAGGGGGTAGTCTCTGATAGCTTAGCTCTGGATTGAAGCAGTGGATGGAAATAATTAGCAATGTCTAAGTCTCCAAGGCTACGTCTGCCAAAATATTGCAGTAAACAGACTCTGCAGCCAGAGCTTACACAGCATCAGCAAGCTCACCATTCTTTCGATGGGAGCAGCCGCCCATAACCACGACAGAAGACTGCTTCAGATTCTCAAAGTTTTTAAGTCAGAACTCTTTTTGCTTATTGGCCTGGTCAGTGAGAATGTTTGAGAAAATGGAAAGCACATGAGGCCTCTTTCTGAGATTTGGGATAAAAATGTAGTGAACAAAACCATGACTGCCCTCCTTCAAGGCTTAATTGGATCTGGACACGGTGGCTACATGGGTTTCTCCACCTATTAGGAGCTTGTACTGTATTTTCAGATTCTTATTTTATAATATTCTGAAATACTATGTTCATTAATTGTTCAATTTAATGTCACCCCAGGTCTTTGAACTTCCTTGATTTAATCTCTTGTTTTATTTTGTAGGACTTTTTCTCTTGTGCATTGTATGTAGATATTTAGCTTTGCTTCACACTCAATTTCAGTTTTAAGTTTCAGTTTCAGTTAAAACTCTGCTTGAGTGAACAGAGATATTCTGGAAAAAAAGAAATGTGGGCACTCCTGAGGTGCCTGCTCTTTTAAGACTTTTATTTACTGCTTACCTGCATAAATTATAATTTAAGTCCATTTTAAATATTTGAAAATGAGGAAAATCAAAATATGTGGGACCTTTAACATTCTTAGTGAGGTCTGTAAGGTCTGAGATAGTTCCTTTTTTTTTTTTTTTTGTATTTCTGGGAGCACTGTAAGGTCTAATCTTGGGGTAGATTTGTTTAGACCTTGAATTCTGACAAAATTTTCTGTCTTTTTTTTTCTTTTCTTTTGGGTGAGGGGCTGGGGTGGGGGACTGAAGACCATCTGTGACTGATGATTTCTATGACATTTTCAAGCAAGAATATAAAGAAGAATGTATATGACCTAAAAAATAAAGCTGAAAATTCATGACTTGGAATGACAGAAATATCCATCCATCCATCCATTCATCCATCCATTTTCTGTACGTGCTGAATCCATTTCTCCAGCAGACGGAGAGCCAATCCCAGCCCATAGCAGGCAATAGGTGGAGGTACACCCTGGACAGGTCACCAGTGTGACAGAAATATGATTATTATAATGAAAGTTATTCACACATATGCTCTTCTACCTATCTGTGCTGCATGTGGTATGAAAATAGATGAGCTATAGATTCAAGGGCATACTACTGAGGTGTCAAACAGTAAATGAACAAGCCAGTGCTCATTTAAAGAAGATGTCTGTCACTTTCCTTCCAAATGATCTGAAAACTGGATTGCTGTTATCTCTGCATGAAGTTGGCAACTGATAACACTACAGGGTTATCAGTTTTCAACTTCATATTTTTACTGCAAAAGAAAACATGAATTATGTGACTTTTCTTTTCAATCCATGCCAATTAAGAGACCTGTATGATGATGTCAAATAATATAAGTGACCTCTTTCACTAAGGTGATCCTAAAACTACAGTTATGTTTAGTTCATTAAAGGTAGTAAAAGGTCACAGTGTGAGTTGAAAAACATTTTCAACATCTTAGGGTCTTCAGTCGGATGTTTCTTCAGATCTGCTGGAACACAGGTGACTTCAGGAGATCCTTCCTTTCCACAGCCACCTATAAAGAGTTTTTGCAGAAAATTCACATATCAAATCATGATAGTTATGGTAACATATAACTTCCCATCAGAAATTAAAAAACGTTTTATTAAATTGAATTCCTTGTTAATTGTTAGTCCTAAAGTTACTCTGAACAGGCTCTAGCTGATCCAAAATTGAGATTTCTTTGAGTGAGATTTCTGATGTGGATCAGTAGGAAAGATCATTTTTGTCAAATCTTGGTTTCCTGTGAAATTCAGAACAGAATTTTTGTCCTCACATATACTCTGCGAACACACACATACATAGATAGATAGAGTTACACTCGATACATTTTTACTGATACCAGATGTACTTTCTTGTATGCATAGTACAGTCTCCGTCTTGTCTTCTCAGACCTCCAACCAGTTGAAGGAGTTGGCCACAATCCCTGAATGTGGTCCTACTACTGGAGGTTTTTTCTATGTGTTTTATTTCCTTTCCACTGTCAACTCATGCTTCCTCAGGATGGAGGATAACACAGAAGTGAAGACTTGATATAATCTGTTGGATTGCTTAGATGCTTAGACTGTTTTTCCATAGTAAGGTTTTGTTGGATTAATTGGATTGTGAATAAATTACAATGAAGTAGATTGAAATGACAGGCCATTTGAAGTTAACTGGATTATATTTACGTAAAAAGTGTATCAAGTTTGTTGTAAATTGGTGCTATTGAATTGAATGACACCCCCCTGGCCACATATATGTGATGTGGCCAGAATCTGATCTTCCCAAAACTGCAAACAGGATGAAGTTGGTATGATTGGATGGATGGTTACTTGTATATTGCAGAACCCCATCTTCTGTCTGTAATAATCCAGTCACCATTTTGTGTCCCAGAAGAAAGGTTGCACATGATTCCCTGCTGGAGTGAGAATATGTGCCATACTGTATCAACATTTGGTAGCTGTGGCCACAAATGCATGATTGTGCAGTGATTGTTTGGAAAGTTCAAGGAGAAAATTTCTGGCTGACCCAAGGGTACATTTCTCACTGTAAGAAGTTAAGATGTATGAAAAAAAAAGAAAAAAAATTCAGATTGGAGCTGAACCAACAACAACAAACTGTATGTTGTTGTATTAAATCGATCCTCCATCCAGCTGGAAAACTATCTGTTTCAAACCATGATTAAGAGCCCAGATTCTGTATTCTGGAGTAGTAGTAAATAAAGGTTTCTTCCAGCCTGTGCCAAAATAAACAAAGTGTGGGTAGTTTGTGCAATATGGCAGGAAAGCAGTAATTACATTTTCTAAGTTTATAGATGATGGGAAAGTTTTTACTGTTAAGACAGGGTATGTTATACTGGATATGTTTTTGTTCTGACCTTAAGTTTTGTTTGGTGAACTCCAATGATTTCAGTTTTACCCACTATCACAGACAGGACATGAAGTACTGTGAAGCACTGAAAGTGAAACTCCTGATAGAGGTGACTGAAAGAGCCAAAAAGATGACAGAATTCTCATGGGCAATGTAAGCCTGGACCTAACGTTCTACAGTGGAAAAATCCCCCTGTGCTATCTCCTACTTGCACTTCACCAATCCTCCCTCCACACTCTGACTGCCAAGGTAGTGATGGCTTTTCTCCCTTTTCTAACATGCAGTTTTACAGTCTTGGCTCATCTGTTAAAGTTATCTCAACACCCCCCCGCCCCCACTAAAAACCCAGAGGACACTGAAAGCACTTTGAAAACCAGCAAAATAGAGACAATAGCAGACAACTTGAAACAAGAGTCTTTTCTCAACACAAGAAAATACATGTTCAAAGTACAAACTGTCCAACAATTAGATTATTAAAACAGATTTTCTTGTAAATCTGGCAGCCTTTATGGCTGCCTCTTAAAGAACTTTCAGTTTTTTCTGGAAATAACATTGCTTACATTATCAGTTTTGTGAAAAGTAGCTATGTTGTGTACCTTCTTACCTTGTGTAATTCCAGACTCATCTGGACTGCAGGAGTGTATTATTATTATTATTTATTTATTTATTTTACCATAAAACACATTTCCGTCAGGCTTGAGTGCAGGAATCTTTGTAACCTACACCCTTCGATGCCCACATGAGGGAATCTCTCTTTTTTTTTTTTTTTTTTTTTTTAAACATGGGGGAATCTTTAAGCTCAATTAACACTGGAGTGAAATGTCTTTGCAACAGAGAAAAACTAAATTGTTCCTCAGCTTCATCCTGAACTCCTGATCCAGACACTCAACATCCTGAAGAAAGCAACCCGGTAACACTTAGCAATCAGTGAATCATCACTTACCTCTGTCAGTTAAAGACAAAACAGAGAATGTAAGTCCTGTAATTAGAAAAAAAACACCAGTGTAACAGAAAGTGATTCCCAGACTTCACTTAACTGTTTCCAAAGATCTTTAATTTCACAACAACAAACCTGTGGCAGAAGAGATGACAACAACCTCAACCTTGAACTTAGTCAAGAGTTGAGGCATAATTACAGTTATGTTAAAATAATAGTACTCCTTCAATTCAATGTTTGTGTTTTTGTTTTGTTTTGTATGAAAGCATAAAAAAATACCGCCCACCCCCCAAGTTTTAGTTGGTATAAGCATTAGAATCTAAATGCTACCTCAGATGAACAATATTACTTTTCCATAGTATTATTGTTTATTTAGTAAAAATGAAGCAAAACAGAAGAACTTGTGTGGGCCATGCTAAGTTCCTACATACTGCTTCTTCAGATTTTCTTCATCTGTGCATTAACTTCCTTTTATATGGGTTGAGAATATGACCCGTGTCTAAGCAGAGGGGCCCAGGCCTCCTGCTCACCAGCTACTTCCTCTTACTCTTTGTGTGGAATACCAAGGCAATCCCATGCCAACTGAGGGATGTGATCTCTCCAGAATAACCTGGCTTTGCCTAACTGTCTTCTCCTGATTGGACATACCCAAAGCTTCTCCCTGAGGAAGCATCCTAACCAGAATCCCAAACTACCCCAATTAGCTCCTGTCAATGTAGAGAACCAGTGTCTCTGCTCAAGTCCCTCTTGTATGAGTTAATATTTCACCCTATGTCAAGGTGAAAGTCCAGCCATCCTGTGGAGGAAACTCATTTCAGCTGCTTGAATCCATAATCTCATTCTTTTGGCCACTACACAGTTTGTGACTATCATTGAGTGACATTATGGATGTCCACATTACTGCAGATTCTGCATGTACTGTATAAGCCTGTCAATCTTTTCATCCTTCCTCCAATCATGAACAAGATCTCTGGCTACTTTAAATCTTCTTCTGGAGGTAGCTCCACAATTAACCCAAAGCGGACATTCCCACTTTTTCTTTTCCCCACTGAGAACCATGGTCTTAGATTTTAGGGGACTGATAATCACTTCCCTGATTTGTCACTCAGCTGTGATCCAAGATCATAGCTTAGTGATGCAAGCCAGATCATCAAACCAGACACCTTTTTCCCTTGACAATGCCTAGAAATTTGGTTATAAGTACAAACACTGACAAAGGGGATCAAAGTCTGCAGCCAGACTCCTCTCAACAGACTCCAGCTTGTACCCAAAATTAATCCAACTTGGAACAATACAAAACAAAACACATATTCTGGATCTACAGGGGTTGGATAGCCTATGATAATATAACTAGCAGTTGTCTAATACAGTGCAAGCCACAAAAATACTGTGAGGGACATGATCAAATGTCTTTTCCAAGTTCACTATGTGCATGTTGACCAGTTGGGTAAACTCCCATGTTACTTTCAGGATCTTGGCAAGGGTGTAGAGTTGGTCCAGCTGGGAGGAAACCCACATTGTTTCCTCTGAATCCGAGGTTTGACTGTCAACCATACTCTTGTTTTCATCACCTGGTAAGCATAGACCTTACCAGGGTGGTTGAGGAGTGTGATTGCTCTGTAATTGAAGGACACCCTGAGAGTTAAAAGGAAGGTTATATGAAATGTCAAACTTTGATGTTTGCATATCAACACTATACAAGGCCAATGTTTTTTTTTTTAAACAATCTCTTGAGCTGCTTTCTAAACTTTCTCTGTTTTACACTGTATGCATCTATGTGCTATCTTAGTCAGACATGTCAAACAGGCTAGTACTGAAAGTGGTCAAGCCTTTAAGGGTTTTCCAGAGTTTGCAGTTTGCACCAGTAGAAAGTAGAGCAAGGTTAGCCTGTGCATGCACTGAAATAAAATTAAAGGCTATAAAATCTTTTCTTGCAATTTTACTAGATGTGTGACGTTGCTTAAAAATCCACATTATAGTGTTCACTTGAACAGCTATGAAATTTATAAGGTTTGAATTGTTTTGGATGGGAAAATGCAGTCCTCTGTGGCTCTCATTCCCAGTAGATATGAACTTAGCTTTCCATCAGATTCTCCAAACTCAGATTACTGTGACCCTTTCAAAGTGAACAACCAATGGTAATGTGAAGATAAAAGTGGGGAGGGGCATTGGATAATACAATCATTTGTCACAGCTTCAAAAAAAAAAAAAAAAAAGAAAAAAAAGAAAAAAAAAGAAAGACAGAAGCTCCAGTAAGCAGGCAGTATGGGAAAGGGATTTCCTCAATAATCTGTAAGAACTGGAAATAAGTAGAAGGTCATATTTATGGGAAAAAACCTTACTTCTGCTAAGATCTATTCCCTGTTTATGTCAACATATCACTTCATGTACTGTGGATAACAGTTTTACCCGCATATTTAACATGTTAAATTCAGATTTGATGAAAAGATCTGCTCACTTGTGCCTGAAATATGATAAATAAATAACCGAAGTTTACTTTATGTCTGATGGGAAATTATTTAAGTTTAAAATGCTCCTTTAAATTTAAAGGGGGCATATGTGGTGACACAAATAAGTGGCATAAAGACTTTTCAGGGAAGCATATTGCCTAATACCATGTACATTTGGTTTTACATGGTTGTAGGGAAATGATTTGTACCTTGTGGAAAATGTGAGGAGGACTGAGGCCACTGAGCATGAGTCATTGGCCAGATATCTTTTGAGGGGGATGGAAGTAGTCTTGCCTTTAGTGCTGGACTTAGACATTTGTTTACTTTCCAGTCGGAGGAGCTGAGAGGCACATAAGGGGGAAAACTGTGGAAACGGTGGGCAGAAACATATTTTAACATACTTCAGTCTTTCTTGTGAAGAATCATATATAATAGTCTTTTCTGGTAGAATTTCAAAAGCAATTCAAATATGCTGTAGCTATCTAAACATAATCACAACCAAGAATTTTTTGAAGTGTGTTCTACTTTAGATGTTTTCTTAATAGATAAAATAAACTGATGATCGCATATGTTCCTTCTGTTTTTCGTTATAACGGATGACTAAGGATTAAATTTGCTTTGGGAGAACTCTGGCTTGATTGTTGGAGTTCCCATGACTCATACCATCTTTGAGGGTGGATTATGACCGGCTCTCAGGAGGTCAGTCATGTCTGCATAGATATATTAGGACAACTCACGTAAGCAGCCAGTAGAAACTATGAACACCGAAGCATCTCACCAAATACTGAATGACTGTATTTTTCACATTTCTTGCCAAATTTTGCTTAAGAGTATTTTGAAGAGACACAGTATGTGGCTTGAATGTAGATGAAGACTGTGAGATGTTCCCTTGACACAAGAGAGAACTCATTGACAAATTGCTGCTAGCTTTACCTAAATTCAGTAGTGAATTTGGGAAAGTGGATAAGAACACCAGCGTTATAAAATGCGGTGTTTGAAAATTTTCATATCCTACTTGTACTGTTAAAGAAATTTCCCTTATGGATCAACTATAACAGGTGAGAGTACAGCCCCCCCTCTCTGCTAGACAATTAATAAAGCAGCAAAAAATAAATTTTCATGTTAAAATATCAGTTTGAATTTCATTTAAAGGAATGTTTTCTTTGGAGTCATTGTCTAGTTTAAAGTTCTTCTTGATGAATGATAAGTGTGGGTGGTTAGATGACTTTTCTAAAATGACTGGATTTCCATGAAATTTGAAAAGCATGTTCATGAATTCTTTCTCTAAATGTAGCCCTGTGACGGATTGGTGACCTGCCCAGTCCAGGGTGTACTACCCCTGCCCTTCAACAGAAGAGAGTTGGGATAGGCTCCAGCAGATATCCATAAGCCTGAATAGGGAAATGGAGAATGGATGGGCAGTTTTTTTTTTTTTTTTTAGTACTTTCACTTGGGCTTATGAGACACCACTTAATTAGAAAAGCGGAAATTTTACAAAACCATCCCACTCTAAAAGTCCGTCAATCAGAACAAGACTGAACTTGGCTTCTTTTGCTTTAAGCATCTATAAAACCTCTGTTGCACTCACACTTTGCATGCCCTCTGTTCTTGTAACATGCCTGTCAAGCTGTTGGGAAACTCAGAGACTGTTTAGTGTATATATGAAGTTTTAACAGGGACTTAGACCTGGCTTGAAGAAATGAACTACTTGACTTCATACTGTTTGGGCTCATCTGACACGCTGTGTCCCAGAGGGACTGGCCAATCAGGAAGAGTTTAAACAATGATGGATAGAAAAGTACCAGATCAACTAAAGCCTCTGGCTTCACTTTGTAACAAAGCACTTTGTTAGATCACTCTTCTCAGTTTAAGGAGAATTCATGTGATCATACAACACATATCCAGAGACACTTCATCAGTCATGATTAAGCTGACTGATGCAAATATATACAACAACTGATTACCAGGCACATATGTCAACATGTTTTCTATTTTACATGTTTCCTTATTCATTGTACCACTCACCTTTTGGTGTTTTTTTCCCTACCTGAAGACTGAAGACCCTTCACAGCCAAATTTAGATTTAACTTTGGCTGCCACAAATAATAAATATGCATTTTACTTGAAATTTCATATTTTATTTATCTACAGTAATGTGTAAAAAATAGTACCTTCTCTTTTAATCATAGGGTTTTCTGCAGATAAACAGAATAACAGTCACCTGATGTGGTGGGTCCTAATATTAAGCAAATGCAATCTTGGGGGAACAACAACAACATATAACATTTTTACTGTGGCATTATTTATAAATTAAGCCAAAAAGAAAGAAAATATGTGGCTGAAACTGAGTACCCCATGTGATTAAATAGCTTGTAGGTCCATCTTTAGCAGCACTAAACAACATTGCTTCAGATAATCACTAAAAGATAAATAAAATAATGTACCTTATTTATTTAATTGTTTTTAGGTGTTCTGAGTAGTTTTGCACCAGAGGTTTGGATTTTTGTGCTGATGGATGACCTGATTTCAAACAAGCTTTTACTATTGGACATATGGCCTCAAATTTGCTTCTTGAGCATTTATTTATTTAAAGTTCATGGTTGACTTGATGGCTGCAAGGTGCTCAGGGTCATGGCTGCAGACAAACCCCAAACCAACTCCACCACTGGATTTTCCCAAATGTAGTACTGGGCATTAAGGCCAGTCAACTCCACTTGGGTCTTATCTTTCCATTGAACATTATTGTTTTGCTTCCATGTTCTCTTTAGAGATTAGAGGCTTTCTTCTGGCAACCTGTCTAAAAATACCATACAAAAGTTGAATGTTTCGTATGCTCAGTGAGGTGAGTAGGGTCTGAGATGTAACAGTTGTGTTTGTACATCTCTGAAGAGTGCACTGTCTGACCTTGTTGTGAGTTGACTGGGATGTTGATTCTTAGAAAGATTGGCACCAGTCTTGAAAGCATTCTCCTTTTGAATTATCTTTCTTACTATAGATGTTGAACTCCATCTTGTGTGGAAAATGATTGATAACCCTCTCCACATTAATGTGCAGCAGCAATTGATTCTCTTAGACCAGTGCTGATGTCTTGTCTTCTTTGCATTAGCACACACCTGACTGTTCCAGACCAGCAAAATGTCACAATGTTTGCTTTCATACATGCACACATGCTGATGACCAGTTCATCAAGGGCTGTTGATCAGCTGCACTTATTATTATTATAAAAAAAAAATGGCACAGAATTAAAGGAGGGGGTACTAACTTTGGTACAACTGTACATTTGGCCAGGATCATTTTCAATATAAATATTCTGTTACAATGTAAACCATCGTAAAATCATGTGTAACAAGGCAATTAACCAATGAGTCTCAAATTTCTGTAATCCCAGAGATGTGCCCCTGCATACACACATGTGCCCTCCACAGTGTTTCCAGGATAATGCTGTTCTTTGATGCAGAAATGTACTAAAGGTCATGTTAAGGTAAAAATGCGCTAGATGTTTGGTCCTAACATCCATAAGATCTCAATTGTGCATGATTGAACATTCCATTTCAGTTTTGCAAGATGATCTGAACACTTTGGTTCCATTATATAATAATATATTTGGACAGAACATTGGTAAATTAGGAGTATTTGGTATAACAGCAAAAGCAGCATTTATCCAAACCCATGTGACCACAAAATGAGGAGCAATTCTGCTAGCAGAAGCAGAAAGTGTCCAGGTTTTGTGGAGCTCTAGTAATAAAGCCATCTCTCCTTACAATGAACCACAGATGAGGTCAGATGAACTCTGAGAATGTGAAAACTGAAAATTATATGGAAGTGGTCTAAGGAACTGAGGCTACAGCTTTGCATCTGACAGCAGCATACTTTGTGATGGTTGCACAAAAGAAAATGGTGCTTTAAAATCTGGCCTTTTCTAGGTTTTTTGCATTTAGTCTATTGATGACATTTAAAGAGCACAGCTCACTAAAGTCTATGTTCTTGAGAAATTTGCAATCCACTATGCAGAGATAATGACTAGGTATAATACAAATGCATGCGCTGTGGTGATGTCATTCTTTTATTGGGATGTGAGCTTTTTCTTTCCACAGCCCAGGGGGGAAAAAATCATGTATATCTGTAGAAGCGACATATTCCAGCAACATATTCCAGTTGCTTCTACAGATGTGCAAACCACCTCTGTGTGTGTGTCTGGTGAGTGGGGGTCTCCAGCAGCTCAAACTGGAATGTTCCAGAGTCATTTATCACTTTTGAGGTCCATGAGTCAAGAGGAAAGATGATGTATAATCTCCTTTAGGGGAATGAGCTCTGGTTTAGGAAATCTAGGTGAATAATCTCATAATGAGGTTTTAATGTTCAATTTTTTCAAAATTAAAACAAACAAACAAACAAAAAAACCAATCATAACTGAACACATCAGAAATTTTTTTTATGACAGGAGACCAAAAAAAAAGTTGAATCTGAAACCACTTCTTAGCTATACCTTGCCCATAAATCACAACCACACAAAACAAAGAAAGCTGTTCAAATAATGGCCACACAAATGTTATCACCTCAACCTCCCTTGACTCCCATGACAACAGTTCTGTTTGACTTGACTTGTCTCTGTAGCATGCTTGCTGCAAGCCTGTGCAGACACCTAATGTATATGGGGACCTCAAAGCAGGAGGACTCACCTTCCCTTCAGAGCTGAGTGATGGAGAACGAAAGCTAACCTCAGGCAGGTAATGAAACAAATAGCTGATAGGTGAGTAATGACAGCTCTTCAAGAAGATATTTATTCAGCCATGTCAGAATGTAGTTGGTACAGGTTGGGAGAGTTTCACTGTGCTTCTCAGTCCTGCCTGCATTGGTGTGTGTGAGAGTTTTTTTTCTTTTTTTTATATAACTACAAGGCATTGATGATGTGTTTACTTTCCTTGCCAATTATTCATGGTGTGCAGCTACCTCATCTTGTACTGACTTGCAAGCTACGAAGACAAGAGAGAAGCTCTGCAAGTTATTTTGAGATCTGCATGTTCCAATGTAGGTACTAAATGTGTGTTATTTAAAGGTGTGCAGTTTCCAACAAAAATATATTTGTAAAAGGTCATTACCCTGTCCATCCATCCTAATAATTCCCTCTTGAATAAAAAGAGTGAATCTGGTTCCTCTGAATTTTATTTGCAGGGGACAGTAACAGATGCAGAAGAGTTGGATAGACATATAACAGATCAAAGAAAGTCAAAGATGAGATGTAGGTAGAGCAACAACCACCGCTACACAAATCAAGCATGAATTCAGCATGGATCCTCCATCCGCTCCATGTTCCATCTTCTACATCCAGCCAGCTCCTTTCATGTTGGTGAAGCCAGCGAGGCCGACTACAGAGATAGCTGCCCAGCATGATTTGTAGTACCTCTCAATAACACCTCCTGAATAGTCTTCCCTCCCCCTCCCGCACAAGGAGGCAATAACACGCCTTGTTTTTACATTGCCAAGTGCATGTTAAACACTCATTCCTCATCCAGGTAAAATAACAGAGTGTAATCTAAAAATGCCAAGAGTTAGCTATTGAGAGTTAGCTAAGTTAACTAAGAGTTCATTTATTGCAGCTTAGCTGACTTTGTTTAAGTTAACATTGGGGTTAATTAATTTCACTCAACCCTTGTTTCAGATGTCATTTTAGATGGCAACATCAAAAATGGCATTAGCTGACACATGGTTAGCACTTGCTGCCTGCCGCTTAGCTAAAGTTTGTCCAGACCAACCCATAGCTGGTCACAGTACATGTTGGCAAAGAAAACGTATCCTCTTTAATATATGAATAACTGTACTCTGTCATGTTTTTATTCACAGCTCAGAAGTTATGCCTACATGTCTATTTGTGCTTCGAAAGAAAATTATATTGCCTGCATGAATCTGAGTTTGCATCTCATATTTAACCCCACTATGTTGGTAGCCGAAGAGTCATGTTTAACCAAATATTGTTCAAAACCACAAAACTTTATTATCCCAAAGTTTCCAACATTTTCCAAATCTGTGTATGTCAGAACTGATTCAGCAAAAAAGTCTATTGAAGACAAACAGAAAATTTCCATCTCATTACGAAAGAGTTTTAAAAGATGAAGCTGGAATATTTGTCAATTCTGTGATAGAGCTTCAAAGAAGGTAGAGGTAAGTAATTCAAAGGAAACACACAAGTAAAATCTCTACCCTCAAATCCATATTGGATAAAGGTAATTTAAATGGCTACTGTCTTAAGTACAATATTTCAAACTACTGGGGCATTAATTGTTAACTGGGACATAAACACTTTCCAAAGTTATCTCTAATTTTAGGTTGACATCAAATGTTTCACTGTTGTTGTCCTCAAAGTCCATCCATCCATCCATCTTCCTCCGCTTATCTGTATTCGGGTCGCGGGGGTAGTAGCCTAAGCACGGAAGCCCAGACTTCCTTCTCCCCAGCCACTTTGTCCAGCTCATCTGGGGGGATCCCGAGGCGTTCCCAGGCCAGCCAAGAGACATAGTCTCTCCAACGTGTCCTGGGTCTTCCCCGGGGTCTCCTCCCAGTGGGACATGCCCGGAAAACATCAGGGAGGCGTCCAGGAGGCATCCTCGCCAGATGCCCGAATCACCTCATCTGTCTCCTCTCAATGCGGAAGAGCATAGACTCTACTCTGAGCCCCTCCCGGATGACCGAGCTTTTCACCCCATCTCTAAGGGAGACCCCGGCCACCCTGCGAAGGAAACAAATTTCTGTCGCTTGTCTCCGTGATCTTGTTCTTTCGGACACGACCCACAGCTCGTGACCATAGGTGAGGGTAAGAACGTAGACTGACTGGTAAATCAAGAGCTTTGCCTTTCAGCTCAGCTCCTTCTTCACCACGACGGACCGATACAGAGCCCGCATCACTGAGGATGCCACACCAATCCGCCTATCAATCTCACACTCCACCCTTCCCTCACTCGTGAACAAGACCCCGAGATACTTGAACTCCTCAACTTGGGGAAGCACCTGATCCCCGATCCGAACAGGGCACTCCACCCTTTTCCGACTGAGGACCATGGTCTCGGACTTAGAAGTGCCGATTCACATCCCAGTCGCTTTACATTCGGCTGCGAACCATTCCAGTGAGTGCTGAAGGTCCTGGCCCGATGAAGCCAACAGAACCACATCATCAGCAAAAAGAAGAGACCCGATTCTGAGGTCACCAAACCAGACACCCTCCACCCCCCGGCTGCGCCTAGAAATTCTGTCCATAAAAG
>JAOWBL010022526.1:17036-29016 GCA_028564865.1 Zenarchopterus dispar
GATGAAAATCTCACATTGACCCTTCACATACAATTCATATGCAGAAAATTACATCAGCATATTTATTTCCTTAAGAGACTGAAATCTTTTGGATCTTGTTGCCAGCTAAGTTTTTGTTTGTTTTTTTGTTTTTAAATATCAGTGATTCAGAGCATCATGCACTGGAACAGCACTGCGTGGTTGAGAAGCCTATCAGTTAGAAACAAAACAAAACTATATGACCAATCCAAATTTTGCTCAAAGATCAGTGGAGTGCCTGTGGCCCAGTCTTTTTAGGGAGCCCTTAATGAGAGCATGATCAGGTTATCCAGAAATATCCTCCGACTCCTCACGTGTCCTAAATAAAGAATATCAACATTTGCCTTCATAAAGTTCCTTCTTTTAAACACGACAGATTTAAAACGTCTTTTAAAGGTCCATCCTACTGCTGAGCCACTGAATTTAAAACCCAGTGCGATTTGGATCCAGGATTATAAACCAGAATGAACTGTGTTCAACAAATTTGTGGACACAAGTGAGGAATTTGTTTTGGCTGTCTTTGTCTTTCAAGGTACATTTAAGAATAGAATAAAATAAAATGAATTACAACACTTTTGAAAGCAGTGTGCATTATATAAGACAGAATTAATACTTACAGACATAAAGGTATTGCACAAATATTCCTCTGACTGACTATTGCAAGATTAGCAGACGATCCAGGGGAAGAAAGTGTCAGTGTTGTGTGCAGGGTGCCAGGGGTCTGCAGAGACGTTCCGTCCTGTGTCCTGACCCTAGATGGGTACAGGTCCTTGATGGAGGAGGGGTCAGGCCCCAGTTCTTTTCTCTGCAGATCTTAGTGCGTTGCAGTGTGTACGTGTCCTGTTTGGTGGCAGTAATGGACGTGCACAGAACAGACTGGGTGATGGCAGAGTAATCTGCACTAATTGTAAAACATGAGGTTGCATGAAAGGGTATGTGTGATGTATGCTGGTCTACTCGTGGATAATGTTGTATGTCATGGGGATTTGTATCAGTGCACTTTCTACAGTGTGGTATGTCAGTAGGTGGGCGTTTTGTTTTTGGGTATAGGTCTTTGTCATTTCTCATTGTTCTGTACATTATGTTTATGTCCTCTTCTGTCCACATTCAAGGATGCAAAAAGAATTTCAGCCTAAACTAACAGTAAAATAATATTGTATCGTAAAAGCAATGTTACGATAATTCTTCTACACCTGTTTTTTTTGTGTTATAGGTGATAAAGGTGGAAAAACAACTGCAAGACTATTAATATTTATAAGCAAACATGGCAACTGAATCTGTTGTTTTTTGTTTTGTTTGTTTTGTTTTTATTTTCTTGGATAGTCCTTTAGCTTGTGTTAATGGTTCCCTCTTTAGCGATCACTGACATCATTTATTAAAAAGACAAATAGCCATAATGAGAGTCTGGACTTCAGTAGACTATAATATTTGTGCAATTTGATGTTCCCTGCAGGTGGGTGACATCGTATCTGTGATCGACATGCCTCCTAAAGAAGACACCACATGGTGGAGGGGCAAGCATGGCTTTCAGGTACTCAAGAACCACTTTCTGCCTTGGGCCAAAAACAAATGTTTTTTTTTTATTTTTCATTCTAAATCTCTAGCTGCTCAGTTTTGCTTAGACTTTCACTTGACAGCTCTGCAGGCAGGCTGGAGACTTTCCCAGGATGAGAAATAAGGTTGTTCAGAGGTAAACCTATGTAACTGACAGCGAACAAAACCATCTATATTTTGTTTTATCTATGGTGGCCTGGAGAGCCCTGAAAGGTGCCTATATATAAAATGTATCATTATTATTAATAACATTCTGTTCACATTCAGAATAAAAACATGAAGCTTTATTTACTTGTTAAGATGAATCCTGTCACTTAACAAGGGCAGACAAGTTCAGAAAATGACAGCACAATATATTTGGGACTAAATACAACACAGTTAATGTTTGCTTAAAGTGGGGGAAAAAATGGGAATAAATGTAATGAATGATTAGAAAGAATAGCTCAAAACGTATGTATAGACATATCCTGTAATGTATTATTTTATCTTTAGAAACAGGATAAAATGAAATCCTTTAGTCTGAAGCTCAGGTGTGAGGACTGAACGTTCTCTGACTTGCTTGCCTCTCCTCACTGGCAGCCCACTGGCTTTTTCTGATTTCCACAGTTATTTTCAAGAGTCGACAGCTGTAGACAGTTAGTCCCCTTTGGATTACAGACCTTCTCTCAGTGATATTGAAACACACAGACACTGTCTTCCCATGATAAATGTGTGTGT
Source organism: Zenarchopterus dispar (assembly GCA_028564865.1). Lineage (NCBI taxonomy): Eukaryota > Metazoa > Chordata > Actinopteri > Beloniformes > Zenarchopteridae > Zenarchopterus > Zenarchopterus dispar. The sequence continues at coordinate 19,326 of JAOWBL010022526.1, forward strand.
ATGTGTACCAGGCAGCACAAGACCGGCCCTAAGCACAAGAGCAACAGAGACAGAAAGACAGCAGATGCAAGCTGCACAAATGTGCTCATGAGCCAGTCCAGCCCAAGCCAGCAGGGTGTAAGATGCAGGCAGGTACAGCTTACCAAATAGCTGGATTAGCACACAGCAACATCTGTGCCAAGTATGAATTGGGGGACCCAGAGTCAAGGTGTGTGGTAGAGAATGACTAGGATCCTGTGGGACTTTCAAATCCAGACTGGTGTAGTCATGATGGCTAACCAAGTGAAGGTTGTGGTGTTCAACAAGCTCCAGATGACAGCAGTGGTGCTACATGAAGCATCCTAAGCAACAGCAACATCAAACAGAAGAAACACAAGATGCTTGAAAAGACTTATAAAAGATGTGGAAAGTGAAGGTGTTAGTAGTACCAGTGGTGATCGTGGTACTTTGGAACCTAAACCTGGTAGATTAGCGACAGCAGATTATGGAAAACAGTGAGCATCTCTGTCCGGACGAGTGCAGTCTTAGAAATGGCTAAGATGTCTCATGGGTCCCCCAAACTTTCAGGCCTCCTGTGGAGGTCCTGAGCTTGAAGAGTGAGGAATATTATTCTTATGTTTACACCAAACATATTCCATAAATTAAATTCAAACTCAAACCTAGATGTTGTGAATAAACAAGTGCAGTAAATACAAAGAGAACAGAGTCCCACTTCTCTCCATAACACAGTCGTCAGTCTGAAATACACTGTTTAGCACTCTTATTGATTGAAAATAAGCCTGGTCAAAGTGAGAGAAGGTATTGAAGTTGTTGGCAGAAATATAAATTGTTTAGAATATTAAGATGAGTTAGAAATGACACACTGTTAGTTGCAGAGTATTTTTTCGGCCCTCATTTTGTCCAGAGTTGGTCGTCTACATCCCTCTTTTCTCACTGTTCTCCTCCCTACAGGTTGGCTTCTTTCCCAGCGAGTGTGTGGAGCTCATAAATGATAAAGTGCCACAGTCCATGACCAACTCGGTGCCAAAACCAGGTACTGCTTTTTCACTTAATCCATTCACAGGCAGTCTGTCAGAGGGGAGTTATTGTTAAAGGACATTAACGTCTTACTGAAACAGCTGTGTTTTCAGGAAGTGGGTACCAGGTCTGTGATAGATGGGACAGCTAGGCCAAGTGTGTGTGTGTGTGTGTACACATTTATTTCATACCTTTATAAAAGCTGTCATGCATTTAAAGATATTTGTTAGAATACTTCACATGTGGAGTTTATTATAATCTTGTTTTATCCTGAAGATGAAGCTAAATCTATAGAGCCCGTAAGAAGTCCTTATCTCTTTTGTTATAGTATAAAGTATAACGATAAGTGAGTTTATGAGCACACTGATGCGAAAGTAAATCCATAATTCTGATACATTGTCTCCTTGAAAAGCCTTTAACAGTTCTGTTGACTGGAAGTGGATAAAAAACCCACTTCAAATAGCAGCAAATGACTGTACGGTTCTTCAGTAGCATGGAATGATTTTTTTTTTTAATAATTACCAGGTCTGCATGACTTGACTGTTTTTGTTCTAGAGGATGAAAATATGGATTTAAAAAAAAATGAAGTGATTAAAAGACAGTTTGATTTTCACAAAGTACATGTAGAAGATTCGTCATTATATTTGTTTGTGTTGCCTCTGATATTGGTTTATAATGTTGATGTTTTTGTTTTTCAACCCTTGAATTTAGTATTTTAAACACTGGCATGTTGCTTTGTGACACCAATATTTTTACCAATTAATAACCTTCAAGTCATTGTATAATACGTATATATAATATAAAATAACCATACCTCCAGTGGAAATAAAGGTTGTTGTTTAATCCCGGGGTTTATGTGTTCAGCCCTCAGACGCTGTGTCCTAAAGTTTCCCTCAGCAAGGCACTGAGCCCCAAGTCTCTCACTTGCCTTGTCAAGGTAGCTTATGTTAATAGAATACCACGTAAATACAGATCAGTTACTATAAGTTAGTAACTTGTCAATCATTAGTTGATTCAGCCTGATAATCTGAGTAAAGCAGAAATAAAGCCCCATTTCAGTATGTCACATGACATAACGTGTTATAAACTACAGGCAAACGTGAATGTTTAAAAGATTCATAAACTATGTGAAACTGAGTTTCAAATCTTGAGGAAATGAGCGGTTTTCTTCCTGCGACACTGCTAAGGACACTGACTGATGGATATATATTTCCCCTTTTCATGGTCTATTTGCATTAGCAGAGCAAATTTAACAAACTATTTAGATGTGAAATATTGAATGGATGTTAAATATTTCAGTAACCTTCCAGCTGTGACTTAAGTTACCAACATTGTTCATTCGTGCACCTTCTGCTGTCATGGTTGGTGCAGTATTTCCTGGATGTGTGGACACAAAGTGAAATTACTAGCGGGAGAAGAAGAGTGGGAATATGGCTGTAACAATGTGTGGCAACAGTTCATCCATCAATCCAGCTGTCGTTGGGAACAGACGCTGTGAGACCTTGGTTCTGGATTGGGTCAGTCGTCTGCTGCCTGTGGTCGGTCCGTTTACCTTTGGTTCCTTCAGCAGCTGCGCAGCCCTCTAACCTCCACAGTGAAGTGCTGACTCTTCACAATTATTCCACAGTAGGGTGATTCCACATGGGATTGTTTTAAAAAGATGAGACTGTTATCTTGGCCTTCCAACCCAGCCAGCCATTTAGAGAAACATGCATACCACGCCATTAAATGCGATGCAGTACTATTACAAGTACTTTTTACAAATACAACATATTTTATCTACACATACAACTATTGTATTTTGTACGAATGCACCGCTGAATTTCTCAGGTTCATTTCAGAGAAACAAAAAAGGATTTACAACTACAAAGTCTGGAATAATTTGTTGAACTTGATTTACGAGCTCAAAATCTTACCAACCGATTTCTGACTCCAGCTCTGATTTGAGAAGTTTTGCGTAGTAACACCTTGTCAAGCTTGTAGTTTGTCAACCAACCTTCTGGTGCACATTGTGTCCTCTCACCGAAATCCACAGCAAAAGTTGAAACTCTTTACAAAAAAAGAATTGGAAGATGGAGTTTTGCAGTTTTACTGGAGAATGTGGGATTTCAACTGGAATGAAAATAGATTTCTGGTTGACTGATGTACAGGGTTAGGCTTAGGGATATACAGGCGAAACTGAATTAAGTGAATTTAAAGTATATGTGTGCTCTCCTACAGATTTTGATTTAAGGTTTAAAAAAAAAGGCATTGTAAAAACAATATGACAAGTTTTCGTAATAATAATGATAATTTGAATGAAATATCTGCCTCGTGTAAAAGCATGTTTCATATTAAGCTCTGGCGTTGTAAAGAGAAGGTGGATCAAAGATTAAACTCGCCCCAGTCTCACAGCTGACTTCAGAGGAACGCTGACGCTCCAAACTTTTGAAGACTCGCACACAGAGCCTGCATTAAATAATGGGAGAAAACAAAATAAAGGGACTGGAATGTGATCATCACAGGAGGAGGGGAATGTTTGCTCATGTTATCTGAATTATCACGTTTCAAAACAAAGCTTTTTAGCTGACTGTGACTGATCTCAAATGCATCATGTGGGTTAACTCTTGCTGTCTGCCCACATCACACTCGATCAAGGTTTGGCCTTTTTCTGCTTGGCAAGCCCTTCTTCTAAATGTTACTATTATATACTAATACACAAGTGTACTATTTAATATTTTTTATGAATTTAATTTTTTTTATATAAATTTAAAAATCTAAAAAATGTATTAAAAAGAAGTACCCAATGTATTTATAAAGATACAAAAAATGTGAAGTAGAAAAATGTTAAAGACAAAATAAAGGATGGTTTTATTTTCTATTTTATTTTAAACACCTAAATTGATTTTTTTTTTTTTTAATTATTTCATAAGTCACATTTTGGCCCATCTCTCGAGTATTGAAAAAAATGGAACTAAAATTCTTTATTTCATCTGATTCCTTTGAAGATCTAAGCAGCCCACACCAACGTTCCCAACAGTTTGAAAAGTAAGAAAGAAAAACAACTAGTCCGAGAGCGTTTATCTGATCCCCACATAACTTGGTACGATCAGTGGGAAGGTGAAGTTGTTTCAAAGAATTTCGATCACTTCAAAGTTTCATGCCATCAACTTTGTTGGTGTGGTTCAAAATTACTCTTTGGCCTTTATCTTGTGATACAATGATCCAAACTTGTCAAAAACTGGTGAAAATCGGTTTGATTTTCTTAGGACGCACACCAAAATTTTGTTAAATTTCGCCTTGAGGGGGTGCTGCAACACTCAAACCAATATCTAATAACGTCAAATTTGGAAAACTGATACAAGGCCTTGGTTGTACCTCAAGTACAATTGGCAGACTTTATGTGCTCATTTGTCCCATATCCCCAGAATCGTGTAGACTCCTTCCATAACTCCTCTTTCCTCTGATTCCTTGGAAGCTCTTGGTTTTATCCCAAGTATTCAAACTGGTTCTAGCTTGACTAATATTTAGTCTTTCTCAAAGAACTGACAGTGAAAGTAAAATGAGGTTAGTCTGTGCTCATTCATCTGATTTTCACAAAGCTTGCCACAATTCATCTACAGATAATACTGATAAAGGAATTTGGATCAAACAGTCCCTCTCAAAATTACATGGCAATAAATCTTGGGAGTGGGCTGACAGTTACTATTTGGGCTTATTCTTGTGATGAACCGATCCAAAATTGACAAGACTTGGAAGTGACATTTAGGACATGGCTCTTTGGCAGAACTACATTTGTTAAGCTTCATCCATGCGGGGCACTGTTACTCACGCTGATCGATATCTAACAAACTTACTGAGATAAACACCTGAAATTTGAATTTGCTTATGTAATACCTCGAGGGTCCACTAACTGATCCAACCCTGATCTGCAACCGCTGCAAGCCTGCTTGGACCCTGATGATTGCTGCTCGTGCTGTCTCTTCTTTTTTATTTATTAATTAGGAATCATGTTTATTTAGGCCATATTTACAGCACTCCATGCACAAAGTTAACTATACCCTGCATACCAAATAACTACACAGAATACTATATTAACCACTTGCATATGTGCCAGATCTTGCAGTTTGCTCTCCGCTGCCTCAGTGCATCAAAAATAATGTCTCACAGCAGAGGGATGTTTGGACGTGTTGGCATGTGTCTCTTTTTTTTTTTTTCTTCGTTGACTGTCACTCCTCTTCCTCAGCCTCCCCCTGCTCTGGTCTGCCGCCTGCATCTTGGAGTCTCTTCCCCCCTTGTGCGTGTTGGTATACACACCTCACCTGCCTGTCTGCAGTTTCCCATCTAATTCACTTAGACACACACACAGTTGTTTATTTAGCTGCTACTGTCATTTAAATGCAAATTCTTAAGATTTCATTCCTGGTAGGAAGTACTGCTAACAGCAAGTTATGCACACCTGAGTCCAGGGAACATTACGGATGTCATGCTGGAAATGCAGACACGATCCCAAACAAGTAAAACTATTGTCTCAGTGGGGTGTCATTTCCTGAAGATCTGAAAAGCAATTATAAATTTGAAGTTGATGTTTGGCTGTGTAATAACACATTTTTAAAGTCTTAACTGATCCGAAGTTTCTTACCTTTAAAGCAAAGGGCTTCATTACTAAACATTTTGAAATGTTCACTGTTTGACTGAGAATTTATTGCTTTCTTAAAGTACTTTTCACTCCGTCCAAAAGTACACAGTTGTTTTGCTCTCTAACTTAACATGCCTTTCTCCTTCTCATTCTTTCACGCCTCCATCATCCATCCATCCATCCATCCAAATGTCTGTTGGTGCATCTGTCCACGGGGTTGCATGCAGACTTGGAGTTGGAGAATGTAATACAGGACAGTTCATGGGTGGCCGACCCGCTAAACCACTACAGCCTAAGTTCAGGTAGACAAAAGCCACTCTGTGTTATGTCACCACTTCCTCTGAAATAAAAAAGGAAAAAAATAAACTATACTAATATGAGCACTCTGTAGCTGTCACAGTATTTAGCCTGGTGTGTAGTCTAGTTCAGCCAGGAACAAATGTTGTGACAGACTTTTCACCACCTCAGAGACTTTTAACACACTAACTCATGTCCACTCTTTAATGTAGACTAACTTTGACCACTTCTGGTTGTAGAAGGTTTGTATTATACATTTGTCTTTTTTTTCCACTTCAATGTAAGATCCCTCTGACCATGTGGTAGTGTAATTATGGAATAATAACAATAATTATGTACTTTTTGCACACATGAAGCACTTTAGTCTAGCTGCATCTCCCTTAACTTTCTCTACAGGAGCTGTCATGGATTTCTGAGTTTCCTATTTGCAACAAACGCATTTAAGAATAAACTATCTGAATTTGGGGTCCCTTTTTTTTTTTTTTTGGATCATATATTATGTCAACCTCTCTTGAAACCCCAGTTCACCCTGATTTGCATCTTCAACATGCTGCTCTGTTTCTGTTTGTGGCTGTTTGTCCTACATGATTGAAACATGGAAATATTTTCATGAATCTGGAAATATTTCAGTGAATACCCTACATTATTTCATTTCATTTTGACTGCTAACAGTCTGACTGCAAGGTGACCAAAACCAGTTTACCAGTTTGCTTTTGCTGGGAATTACCACTACTTTATACTGTTACAAACATTACCAGGCTGATTCGGGAACAGTTTGACAACCTGAGGAGAAAGAAGCGCCTAGACACTCAAAACTGGTTTGGAGCTGCCAGGATGTCTACAGTCGAGTGCATCAAGGTGTTGTCAGAGAGTGCTGAGCCCACTCTGTGACAACAGCATCCACTGGGTCCTATCTGAACCGTCTTTTAGAAAGTGTGATTTCATTCAGCTAGTCAAACCTGAGTAAACCTAAACTTATTATTGAAGACATGATAGCACATACTGGTAAAATATGACTTTACTCGATGAGAGTGTTAACGAGTTTCCTTAAATCTTGACAGCCTGTCCAAATTATTGGTGGGGGACAGACATGTCCCTCCTGTCCCTACCCTAATCTGCACCCTTGGATGAAAGTCATGCCATCTGTCTGTTAAAGGCAGAGTATCGTCCTTTTGTGTGTAGATGTGGGTATCAGCGTCACCCCAACATGATCCTCAAAGAGAACAAGTTTATTCCTCCAGCTCTGGCTTTTTTTTTTTTTTTTTTTTTTTTTTTGGGTCTGTTGTCACTACAGGTTTCTTCTGAGCTGCCAGTGTGGATGTGGGCCAGCTGTGTTTGTGTGTCTGTCTGGTTGAAACTGAAAAGCTGCCTCAGCAGTGCTGTTTGGCAGGGTCTTGGTGAGCCTTGATTTATTTAATCTTTTCACAATGAAGGGGCCTGTAAACCCATCCATAGGGCATCAGGCTTTGTCCTTAAAGAGTTGGAATCTCTGTCTTCCTCTCCATGGTGACTGAAAGAGCAAATTCCTGCAGGGAACCACACCGCACTGGAAAATATCCTCGCTCTGCATAGATCCAGTCTGCTCACCACTAACTCGTGCTGGATGGAAATTGTTAACGTGCAGAACTGCTCCAGTTACAATCAAGGATTTTTTCAGTCCCCCGGTCAGTGCTCTTGTGTTCTCCTGCAGCTAGAACCTCGGATCAGTCTGCCCTTCACAATAAAATAGTTTTTATTGACATTCATTTGAAATCAAGTGTTAGGAACTTTTGATAAACCGTGACAGATCTTTCACACATCCCAGTAGGCCTGACCCAGATCCAGAGCCCACTCGTCTTTGCTTTCCTCTTCGGTCTGTCCAGCACCAGTGATCTGGGCAGCTGTGAGCATATGTGAGCCAAGACAGCTGGTTATGTGATGCAGAGAGGAAAGGAAATGAGGAGAGAATCTGTGAGACAGAGTATGATTTGTCCTCCCATTCCCAAGGATCCACCATCATTTCCTGGTGCTCTGAAACTATGCAAGACGCCTACTAGAGGCTTCTGCTCTGAAGTTTCAGTAAAAACTGCTGCTGTCATTTAACCTTTGTTTTGGGAAAGCTGCTTTTGATTACAACTCCTGCCATGTTGTGGACTGAGTAACTCCGTAACTGTAGGCAATTCTTTTGCCCTAACTGTGTCTAATCCCATTTCATAGCTCAAATTGGCACCTGTTTACGGAAACCAAAATCTCGTGCTTATTTTACTGTTTTAAACATGCAGGCATACATTTAGCAGGTAGGAATTCATATTTGCTGCCATGTTAACATTTTAGATAGCATTGTCCCTGCTCCCATACAATAAACTTTGCATTCCTCCTTTCCATATCTGAGGAGGAAAAAGATTATTCCCATCTATGCAAAATACCTTCTTCAACCAGCACAAAGCTCTCATACTCGTCTGTGGAAGAAGATATTAGGACAGGCATTTACTGCTTCCTGCTTACAAAAGCAGTATGCAGAACCTGGCCAAGCTCCGCCCACTCTGCCTTGTTGGCTGTTGCCTTCGGTGTCTTGGTGATTTTGCATTCAGCACATCCATTTCCTCCCTGTTGCTATGGTAGGTGCAGCTCCTCTCAAATCTGACTCCCAAGATTCTTTGAGGGACATATCTACCTCAGCTTTGACACAGTTGAATTCTTCAACCAGGCTAGACACTAGCAGTAAGAAGGCTCAGTTGCACTCAACGTTACTGTAGAGGACAACACTTGTGTTGCTCTCTTTGTACATGTAGAGCGTAGCACAACTGAGGCACCTAAGCAGAGCGAGCCTCTTCTTCTCATGAGAGTTCACCAGCGTCTTGATGTAGGTGGTGAGACATCGTACACGAGCTGGGGTAACAACCCAAACTAAAGGCACCAAATCTTCAACTTGCCAAGTAAAGCAGAGTGGTTTATTTTCTTCAGGCCATTGACTGTATCTTGTTCAAGCAGCTGGGCGCCTTTGAGGTTACACCACTGCCCAGATGGGCTTCTCCAGGTCATTTGTCACTGATCTGGAACCATTTGTATGATAGTTGGCCTTTGACAAAAGAGATGCTGTGGGCTTTTCTTGCTTTAAACTCCATTGTGTCCACATTGTGGAGCCTGGAGTTTCTGTAGCAGTCATCAGGGGCATGATTAGGTTGTCATGGTGATCATGTTGTCCATAATATGTCCTGACTGGTGGAAGACGCAGGCCATTCGTTGCAGGTTCACGTCCCACCACCAATGAGGATCCTCGGATGATAAAAGTTGATGAGAAATGCTGCGGCTGCCATGAGACCTACTTGCAGATGCCATCAGCTGGCGGTGTCCTGTGCTGTAATGCAGAATTGATGATCCTGAAAGTAGGTTGAAAAAAGTTTAAACACATCCACAGGAACTTGCAAAGAACTGATCCAAAAAGGAATTGGTGAGATCGAGGAATGCCACATTAAAGTTCCTTTGTTGTTTCTTGGTTGCCAGATGATATTTTTACACCCCACACATTCTGGAAAACCTCTGATACTGGCTTTCTGCACTAAGCTGTCAACAAAATTGTTTCTTTGCAAAAAATGACCAGCACACAAAGAAGATCTCCCCTTCAATGTTCCGAGAGCTAATCTGGCTGATGGATGAGGAATTCTTCTCCTTGGATTTGAATGTCTCCTGCTCTTTGCCATGCGTTAGGTATGGTTCCTTTCTCCCATATCACCTTCATCAGCTTCCAGATGTATTTCAGGGCTTTTGGGGTGTTTCTAT
>JAOWBL010022562.1:0-33178 GCA_028564865.1 Zenarchopterus dispar
CACACACACACACACACATATACACACATATAAACATGCACGCACACACACATATAAACACACATGCACTCATACACCTATGGGTAATTTTGAGTTCTAACTCAACCTCATGCATGTTTTTGGACCGAGGGAGGAGACTGGAGTACCTGGAGAAAACCCACGCAAATATGGGGCAAACATGCAAACTCCACACAGCAAGATATGGAACCAGAATCAAGAACCTTTTTGCTGTGAGGCAACAGTGCTAACCACTAAACCACCGTGCTGCCTGTATATACTGTATATGTATATCTATATTTGTGTGTGTGTGCATGCATGGGCATGCATATGTGTGTGTAATTGGTATAAAATAGACATAGATAAAAACAGAAAATTTACTAAAGAAAAAAAATGTCAAAGGGAGAATTGGAGTGAAAAGGGTATTTTTAAGTTTTCAGTCACTTCTGTACACTGATCGGTTGATCCAGGCCTTTAAAGCACTGCTGATAGATGTGCTGGACTTCATCGTGCTTAATCCATTCTTCATTCAGGCTCATTAAGTTATTAATAAGTCAGGATTTTGTTACTAGAAACTTTGAGATAAATAAAATTGTTAGTTAAAGAGCTCCATATTAATTATTTCTCTGCAGCTTTTTCCTCAGTTTTTTTCTCTTTGGTTATTGGTCATTTATTCTTCATCAGGGCACCTACATCTAACATAATGTTGTCATTCACACAATGAGCAGGATCTGGCCTCATTAGATCTCCTCCTTGGCGTCAGGCAGGGGACTTTCCCTGAGAGCTGGCAAAAAGAAAAGACTCTTATGCAAATGTTACTTTGTTGTATGCTTGGAGAAAGCTAAAACTAAATCGCAAACAAAATATCTGGTCAGTGCAAGCAGATGTGGGACAGCTTCAAGAGTACAGCGCTGGTGTTATTCTGGCATCCCTCCAACCAAACTCTGCCACATTCTGGGTCAGTGTCTTAGCCTACTTCTACCTTCCATACTTCCATCTTTTCCTCCTCTTTCGATTCTTTTTTTTATTTACTTAGTGTTTGACTCCGCCTCCTTCACAGTGCCTGCCCTTTATGTCTTTGTCCCTCAAGCACCGTCTGCTTTCTGATTCCCTTTCAGTTCACTTCTTATTGAGGTTAGACGTGCTAAAGTGTAATTGCTTCCTCCTTTGCTTAACAGTAGGATGTGAGAATGTGAGATTTTGCCACGGCTGCCGAAACCATTTTACACATGTAGTTCTTATAACTCAGGTTCTTATCTGCAGAAAGCAATGCCAAGTATGCAAGAATTTGTGATTTCTTCGGTCTGTTTATTTCTGCTTCAGATTATTATGGGGCTAATTTTAAGTGTCCGTAGGGGAAGAGATGTTTCTCTCTTTTTTTTTTTTGACTCTTATGTGCAGCTACCAACTTGAGCAGCTTCTTTTTTCATTTAAAAAAACAAACAAAACATATTTTATCAGTCAGGACACAGTCTTCACTGGCACTACTTAATTTGTTGGTATATTAAGGATTGTTAAGATATGTTAAGGATTTTACCCATATATTTGAAGCAAGTGTTGGTGAGTGGTGCCATGTGAGTCACTGTAGCTGTTTAAAAATTTATACTTTCCCTGAAAAGGGGTTATAAGGCTTTTTGAAGGAACATTAAGATAAGATCAGAAAGTGTGGTAGAAACAGTATTTTTTTGGCTAGAGAAAACACAACATTTGTCAAGTACAGCCTCTCTTGAGTGAATTACGTATAGGTTGTTTTAAAAACTGACGCTCCACTGTCTGTCAGAGTTTTGGTGCCAGTCATACAGGATTCACATCCTACCAGTGTTTGTTTTTTGTAAGAGTAGTAGGGCTTTGTAGATATGACATTGTGTGTTAAATTGTGTTGTAATAAACCCACACTGAACAAGCTTTGACTATGCACTCATTAAACCTTTTTAATGATTTTCTTTTCGGAGGGAGGGAAGGTTGTTATTCACAGTGAGGAGGCTCGTATACTTATTAAACATGTACAGGTGGACATCTCTGAGTTGTTGGTGGTTCCCTAGGGAGTGGGATTTAATGGGGTGGGGCTTTAGCGTTGTGGTGTGACCAGGAGGAGCAGGGAAAGGAGAAACACTGGCTCGGAGGCCGTTTTGTCTGTTTGCTCTGTGTGGGTTGAAGTGAAACGTCATTCTAACTTTATATCTCTGCAGGTGAGACGGGCTGCTCCAACAAAGGTTTTTGGATGCTGTGTCTCCTGCGGTTTAGGTGAAAGGTAAGCGGAGCTGTCTCACCTGGCAGTCCACTTTTTAATTTATCAATATTGCAAGTACTCATTTATATTCTCTAGCCATCTGCTTTAGTGTCATTTAATTAAAAGGTTCACACGTGCTGTTCATGTGTTGTTGTCCAAATTTTGAGTACTTTATGACTTACAGTATGTATGCTCGTTTAATTTTTTAAACACTTTTTCTCCCTGGTATCAGTCTACTTTTAAAAGTTGACACAAATGCAAGCACATTTTTACTCATTGTTGCCAGGAGGGATGTGTGACTTTCTGAGCAGAGCAGAGAATTAGGGCATGTCTCTTAGGGTGAAAAGAACACTTTCTGTTTAAGTCAGTTTTTATTACTTTTAGTATTTAAAAAAAAAACATATCCTTCTGCAGCTAGATAATCACAACATCAGTGCAAAAAAAATGTCATATGTTCAGTTTCTGTGACTACAGTATTTTCATGAGAGGGATTATGTGTGGCAGAGTTGCAAAGAAGGTGGACAGTTCAACTTTTGAGGAAGAAACCCATTTTGACAGAACTGAGATCAGCAGTTTAAAGGGTGTGTCATATTCTTTTGGTCAGAAGTGACTGAAGGTCTGAGGTTGCATAAGAACATTTGGCTACTGAATGACACTTTATAGAGATACACAAAGCCCTAAAATAGACAGTTTGCCTGAGTACATGTTTATCTTCATGCAGTCGTGGAGAAGATTTAATGACTAGTTACACATTTCACCCTTTTATAATACACTGTATTTTCTGTCCTGGAAGGAAAAACTTTTGTCTCTGTGGAGGTTAGGTGTGTAAGCTTTATGAAATGACAACTATAGTCAGCTTTCTTTGTTTATCTACATTTAACCTATTATAGTTCCTTTTTGGTTGTGCTTGTGTATGTGTGTGTGTGTGCATGTGTTTATGTGTGTGTTTTTAAGAGTAAAACAAAATACTCTTGAGTGCATGAACAAATGTGCTTTGTTTAAAAGGCAACAATTCGCTTCGTGTTTTGTACTGCAGCGTTCTTGTCTGACTGACCTGTTGTCATGCACTCACACACAGTGTAAGTATTGCTTAAATGAAAAACTTATTGCTAGATTTAGGACTCTTTTAAATGACTGATGAAAAATCTGGGACCTTTCAGAAGAAACATTCCCAAAATGTTTGGTGTCTGGCTGTTTTAAAGCCAGATGCTGCTTGTGTATACTAATTTTTGCCAGAATATAGTATAGCTTATGCAGGATGCAATGCACCCCTGCAATGTAACCCCCCAGTTTCTGGGTATACTGTTGCTTAGTTGCATTTACAGTGACAAAAAAGTTAAAAACAACTGCTAGACTAGTATGTGGTACATACTGTATACTATGTTGCTCCTGGTAGTATGCAGTTCTGAAAATGGCCTCTCCCTGTTAAAGTAGCTGTGTATTCCAGATGATTTTGGATGTTTTCTTTAGTTTCATGAATAAGTTCTTTGGCTTCAGAGTGGGCTAAGCTTTTTGCTTAAGTGAAATACTGACATGTACCTGTAAAGCAATTTGTTTTTCTTGGAAAAAGCATGTATATTTTCTGAAGTTATGTTAATTTTTCTGGTTTGAATAGCAGATAAAGTTTGAATAGCAGATAAAGTTATATAATTTCCATAAGTTCCCAACAAAATGGCCGATTAAAATGTAATTACAAAAACTATGTGGATGTTGCATCCTGTGAAGTCTATAGTTAACCGTAGGTCTGTGCCTCTCACAGCACTGACTTTTTTTTCTTTTCCAGTGTCACTAATTAAAGCCATTTATTCTACACCTTGTCATTCTTTATCCTTTGATTTATTTCAGTCAAGGCTGACACGCTTGGTGTCTCTGCTGATGGGCATCCTCCCAGACTCCAACACCTCTTGTCTCTAGAGCTGACAGACCGAACATGTCTCACCAAATATTCCCCCTGAGGAAAACACTTAGCCCACAAAGACTCAGGCTCCTTTTTTCTCCTGTTATTTTTTATTTTATTTTATTTTTTTGCAGATTAATACCTATAATAATATATCTTAATAATGTTTTCTTTTATTGCGAATTTTTGAATCTATAAAAAGGTCTTCTCATAATATAATGGGTCATTGAATTGCAACAACAAGAAGATGAGCAATAATAATCTAGTTTGCATTGTTGTATCATAAAATTATAAGTGAAATAGGGAAAGAAATTTTGTCAATCTTTGGCTTTTTCAGTGGTGGGAATAGTAATTCAGAAAAAAAAATTCCAGCAGAGGAACACTGAGTTGATACATTAAATTTGTTGTGTCCTCTTTATGCAACCATTTTAATATTTGTCATAGAGCGCATCCTTTTTAATTTCTATTATAATTATGTTCTGCTCTTAAAAAGATACACAATTGAAACTGGAGCTGTCCTTGTAAATGCCTCCTAACTCATCATGTTAAATGCTGTTGATCCTTTTTCATCCCTGATGCCCTTGTGTAAGCGCGCCTTGTTAGAAAAGAGATTAGTCAAGACCCCGAGTCAAGCCCTTAGGAATGAGGACATTCAGATCAAATAAGAAAGGGTGTTTGTATTTTGTGCTTATATATGTATTAAAAGCTCCCTAAGTAGCAATAACCTGAAGCTGTTTCTTGTTGCTTCTTTGGATTTTAGTCTCACATTGTTGTTGGACAGCAACATGATGATGTGACGTACTTTGTCTCAGTTTGTGTTTCAGACCTTCTGATTGAATTGTTTATTAGATGGAATTCCCATAGTTTTTGTTAAAGCAGGCTTATGTAAATTAATTAATCAGAACAGTGAGGAACTTTTCGCGTAGCTTTGAAGTAAAACAGTCATTGAGGTTTCAGTTTTCTGAGAAATAATGCTAGAATTGCTTTAAAAAAATATTTAGGAATATATATTTCCAAGACAGGTTTTAGACTTATGAACTTCAGTTTAAACTGTTGGTCTGATATTTTGGGATAATTAGATTTGTAGATCAGATTTGCCTGGGCTGTACTTGCACTAACAATGAATATCAGTGTTTCACCCAGAATCAGATTATAAATGGGCCGTGGAAGCAGTGTGGTGGGTGTTTATCAGTGTTGTTGACATACTGTTTTTCCATATCAATATTTCATATTTTCAATGTTGCATTGTTATGTACACAACATTAGGAATAACAGAATATCAATTATTTCCTCTCTTTTATTCAGAAGCACATTCTTGGCAGCTGTAATGTTGTTCCTTTTTCTTTCTGCTTCTCATTTTCATGTGGTTGAGTAGTAAGATGCCACATTTACTTGTAACACACTGGTTGTTTAATACATTGTTTCTATGCTGGAAGCAGAGTAGCAGCATGAATGACTAACTCAGTTGAAGATGTTTTTCTTTAAAAGGTTCTAAAATCACAAGTTGTCTAAAAGTCACTCAACTTAATTGGCAATGGTGTATGATGAATTGAATGAGGCTGAGTTGAGGAGTTGTCTGCAACTCTACAGTGTAAATTTCACCATTTTTAATATGAAGCAATAAAATGTTTGGGTAGTTTTTATTACATTTAGGCAGGCTGAAAAATTAATCACATTTTATGTTAAACCCTAAATATGTTGCAAAGTACATTTTTGTTTCTAATTTTATACTGTGTGCATGACATCTCAAAGTAGTTATTTTATCTGTCTGGGACATATTCAAACACATAGACACATTAACATTAAGGCATCTTTTTTTTTGAAACACAAAAGTCATGTTGCAACTGTGATTGTATTTTGATGTAGCTAAAACACTGGGTCAGTTTTCAGATACATTTTCATTAATCTTTGTATCCCTACTTTTCATCTGGGGCATGAAATGGACTCTAATCTTCTTTCACAAGCCTGTGTGTAAGCTTTGCATGTCTCATTTAAATGCCATGATGTTCTTGTTCTTTCCTTTTCTCCCTGTTCTGTACTTTTCTCCCTGTACTGTCAGAAACTATGTGTACCAAGGGAGGTTGCTTTTGCTTTCTGTTTAACCTGAAGGAAATGAACCATTGGTGTGCAGAGTGTTCCTTAGCTCTCAACAACCTTCATGGGCTTAATAACAGCTGAAATTATTCAGCAAAAGGAATAGCATTCATGCGTAAAAAGCACATAAGACAAAAAAAAAAAGTTTTTTTTTTAAATAGTTGTACTGAGGATTTACTGTGTTATGGACTTCTCAAGTTGCTAAATAGAAGAAATAAATAGAAGAAGATAAATGTGATCTCTGGCTGGAGGAGAGTTTCCTCTTAGTTTCTTAAAATACGCTGGCACCCCCACAAGACTGAAAATAGACCAACCAAACCACACATCGTCTCATAGTCCCAATTATAGACTGTTTCAAATAGAGTCACTGGACCTTTTTTGTCTCCTTTCAGACTCAGTAGTTACAGCTGTTTTTTTTTTTGTGTGCGTGTGTGTGTGTGTGTGTGTGTGATGTATTTTTGTTGGTTAAAGATGCATTTAAACCAAGTGCCTACCACCTAACCTCTGCATTGAGGCTCATGCAGAACAGTTTGGTTGTAATTCCTTGACTGGCTGATAAAGGCTGGCTGCATGCCAGGAGAGTTTATATTAAACATTCAATTTATTTCTAATATAATGATTGATCACTTCCTAATCCATAATCGTCATGCTACCTCCCATTTGCATTAACCCAGCGTTAGCTAAGTGTGATGATCATTTTTGACTTTGCCTTTAAATGGTATGTATGTTAGTATGTAAATGTCTGACGGGAGCTCTACAGATATTTCAGTGGGGTTCAGCTGAAGCTGCTGGGAGCAAAGCTAACTTTGATTGACATACAGTGGATGTGTTTTTCTGTCAGCCTCCAAAGCAACATGGCTGCAACCCGCAAGAAGAAAAACAGGCTTCAAAACCAGTCTTCAAAAACCAATGGGTCACATGACCGAATGCTTCGCACATTGTTTTATACAGTCTATAGTCTAAACTAAAGTTTTTTGTCAACAGAAGTTATTTCTATTTCGTAACTGAGCTTTTACTGACAAAAAAGTTTGTGAAGCTGGAACCAGCTTCATTTAATAGTTATTTGTAATTATTATGTTTGTTCACAATATTCATTTACTTGGACTTATGAGGCACCAGTGCTGTGAATTTTAATTTTTTACTTTGACTGTTTGTTTAATAAATAGGGCAAATTTGTCAATACAATTTGTATGTTTTCTGAATTATTCTAACTTTATCATAATATTAAAACATAAAAGTTTTTTTTTCCATAAATTCACAACAAAGGAACAAATACCTTAGCATATTGCTCATCAGTCATCAGCACTTTCTCAATTGTGCTTTTAGCTTTTTTCTTTTTGAAAGTGCCGTTTCTACATCAGTATGCTGTGATGTTAATATTTGATGCCCCATAATGCACTTGGTAACATCCCACTGGGGTATATCTGGGTCATGAGTTAGTACTTTAGTTGCTACTGAAGACAGAGATTACATGATGGGGGAGGTGGAAGGGAGCAAAGATGGATAGATGTAAGGATGAGAGAATGGCATCCTATGAGGAAAAGCTGGCTTGATGCTGGTATTCCAAGGCTCTTAGTATTGACACACGTAAGCTGAGTACATGTAGACACACAGTGGTGTTTTTCAGCCTGGTCCACGTTTGTGTTTGGCTGTTACTAATTATGATTGTCAGAAGTGTGTTTTAGGCTGGCTGCTTTGTTTGTGTGTGCTTTCAGTACTTGTCAGTACGTCCTCCTTTTTTAAAAAATTCTGACTGTTGGAATTTACTTTTTTTCTTTTTGGAGTAAACAAAAGATTTTATACTGGTTGAATTCAAAGCCAGAATGGACAGGAAATGCAATCCATGTGTCCTTTATTAGTTTTTTTGTGTAGAAATAACAGCCGTATTCCTGTAAAACCCAGATTCTGATTTTTGTTCTTTTTTCAGCGCCATGTGTATATACTTGCTCTTAAATGGCAGTCTGACTTACTTTAACCACCTCCTTGTGGGGAGTAAAATTTACATTGTTGAGAGATTATAAAATCGTTTTAATAGGAAATACAGTATCTTTGTATTGAACTTAAATCTTTGTGGCATCACTGCACAATCCAGAACGGTTTGGAGTTGGGTTGCTCTGGGATTCTGTTTTACAGCCTAAACATGTGTGCCCTTAATAAAGACAGATTTATACCAGTCAGATCAGTCAAGCATATTAACAACATACAGGTTAGAACATGTCAACCTCTCCCCAACTGTCCCAAGTGGTGTAACAATTGCTAAAAACAAACAGGCTTCTTGTGACAGCAAGTGCTTTCACCTTGACAAGGCAACTGTGAGTAGGACACTTATGTTCTGTTGTTGTTGCCTCTGGTTCTGTTGTTTTTTTATGGTTTGTTGTTACCTGTCTTTCTTTTAGTAGTTTAAAGTTACTGCATAACATAGAAGTGCTTGTTATTGATTGACCTGATAGTGTTACTATACTGTTATTCTTTCAATAACTCCTCCTATCACGAAGTAAATATTAGCTTAGCACCTGCTTTTTTTTCCTTTGCATGGCAAACTATGTGCACTGTATATAGTAAGTGCTAAGAGTTGAATTTTAACTTTTGGATCATGTTATGTTAGTATTAAGGGAAAGTCAGGTAAACTCAGAACAAGTAAAATACTGCACAGGTTTATGTAAAGCTGTATGAGTTGGGATGTGCATTGCACGCAGTTATCTCAACTATTTATACAATAATGGAGACTTGTGTCCACATTTTGTGTAGTGTGAACACAAAAGCATGCTGGGATAGGTTCAGGGACCGCCTAATAAGCTAACATCATCGGATTAGCCAATGACTCATTTGATTTTTGTGGGCAAGTGACTACAATAAATTTCTTTGTCACTTGATTTCTTCTATGTATTTGTGGTGGATCTTTCCTTGGATTGTGTACATCCTGATTTGTACTGTACATATCCTTTATCATGCAAGAAAAAAGTATTGGCTCTTCTTTATAGAGTTATTTTTGCTTTTCTTTTCTTTCTGTAAGTTATAGTAATCTATTTTTTACAGTTGGATTTGGTTATTAAAAATAATACATTTGGTTTTTGCAACGAGAAGTGACATGCATGTCTGTTGTCTTACAGTGGGAAGTTTAGATTTGATCACCCAAGACACATTTTGAGACACACTTGAATGTGAGGTGTAAACATATGCTCTTAGTGCTAGCTGCTTGTGATTGGATTTCTCATGACATGTGCTTATGCACCATCTGAACAGGACCTTTGATACGATGCTATACTTAGCTCTCACATAAATATTTGTTTCTTCACCTCTGATGTAGTGAGAGTCAAAGTCAAGTGTTTGGTTTGCTTGTGGTTATGTGACTACTTCCAACCGGTGGTGGCATTGGCTGATGGAAGAGGAGCATTTTATCTCTCTTTTGGTGCTCCATCATATGCTTGTGTAATCCTCCCTGTCAGTCTGCATCAGCGAGACAACCAGACACACTCTCAGTCATGTATGCATATCCACACGCTCATTTTTCTGCAGTTTCAACATTTAACGAAAACACTACTGACATATCCGCATATTCTTAACCACATAAAATACACACATATTAAGCCTGCAAGTGTACCACACCCATGCTCAGTCTACGCTTTGTAGTGAAGTTATATGCTCAGCCCTGCAGCTGTATGAATGAGGTGGCAATGTGTTTCCCTAAATATTGACTTTCCTCAGAAATTGTTCTATAATTGGCATTAATTCTGTCTGCATCTGTTTCTGTACAACATGGCATCCCATTTTGTTAACTGTTGTGTAATGCTAACGCTTGGAGCTCTTTTCCATGCAATTTGCAGTTTCCTCCCTACACTGGGTTCAGTACTGTACTACACATGCTTGTATGCACTGCAGCAATGGAGAGCTATTTTTAGACCTGCCTCTAAAGGACAAACAAGGGTCCATTTTAATTTACATTCTCCTCCTTTCTTTGGTTTTTTTTTTTTACCTTTATCATGCATAAGAGCCTCCTTAAATTACTTAAAAAATGCATGCAACAAGAATGAAATGAAAGTTCTAGATTAGAAGTCAGAAGAGAGTCAGGATGTTGAGCGAATGAGTCACTAAGGCAGTAGACAACAGGGGGAAGCAGGGAGTGGCATGATGGAGACGTGAGTGTGGTTTGGTATTTTTAATATGCACATGAATCTACTCGTTCAGTGAGGGCACACAATTCCTCCAGATTTCAATCTTGTTATATCCATGGTTAAACCTTACATTTTAGTGTCACTACTTGTAATAGTATTTACCATTTTGTTATATTTCACTTGCCTCAGTGTGATCATAGGACGGTTAAAAGATGAATCAGTGTGAAGACATTCTGAACTGAGTGAATGAAGTTTACGTAAGATGCTGTTCTTGAATGTTATGAGTACTTGTAGGTGAGACTGCTGTGTATGATGGGCGTCAGAGCATCTCATTTACTCTATGCATCTGTGCACTGTGAAAATGGATTAGGCTGAATTGATCTGAGAGGAGCACAGTATTAGACCAGACAGATCCAGATGGGAACAGTTCTGCTCAGTTAACCTCACTGTTTTGCTTTGAACAGCTCACCCCCCATTAGGATGAACATAATAATTGGTCTGGATACAGCTGTTACCCTCAGCAGTTGCTAATAGCATGCTATGAAGAGTTTGTAGGCTGTAAAAATTTGCTGAGTATGGCAAAGCAAAATTCAGCAACAAGGTGAAGCAAAGTCCCCTATATAAAACATAAAATGCATTTTTTAAAAATGCATCAACAGTGATGATTTGATTTAAATTTCCCAGGGTATGGCTGATTTTTAACTGCCGCTGGTTGCAGTTCTGTTTTTGGCACTAGACAGATGTCTCTCATTAGATATACACCAATGTACAGTAAATATCTCATAAAAAGTATGAGATAAATATGGATAATTCATTCATCTGTTCAGTTATTGAGGTCAGACACAAAAAGTGAGTGGCATACTTAATGCAGTCTCATTGTCTATGGGCATGCATTGTGTTTGGATTAGTTCCCTCTTTTCTAGTCTTGTTTTTTGTGCTGAAATGTCTAACTCATTAGTAAATTAGCTTTTTATGAATATTAGGGGGATTACTGAAGATACGTGTTTGAGTGAATCAGTTTAGATAATGAAAGAGCTGTGACGGTGGTGTTAGGGGTCATGTCGGACTGTGGATTTCTGTGGACAGACTGGCAGAACTCAGTTGGGGCCTCCATCTGTCACAAGTCTGACATTGTGCACACTGAACTGCTTGTCACCGCCATGCACTGTCCTGCTATGTAGACAGGCTGACGTGCTCGTATAGTAGGTCTTTGTTGGTGTAGGATAAGAGTGAAAGGTTGAAGTTTTAGACACAGATGTACAAACAGAGAGGGTAAAGTATGGTTTAGAGTACAGTCAGTGACTGTAGGGGAAGGGAGATGCTTCACAAAAGAAACATCAGATTAAGAAGAACTGCAGAGATGTAAATAAATAAAAATTAAATTAAAATAATATAAACAAATACATGCAGCCACACTTTAAAGTAACATTTTATTTTCTGTTTGAATCTTACTTATTGTTCTTCACTTCCCCCGTGCCATCACTTTGTGTCCCCCCCTTGCCCCTCCAACAGTGGATTGTCAAGATGAAGGAGGAGAATTTGTTCCATCGGAGACTTTCTTTGTGTCCCAGTACCATCTCCCCACCTAAAATTGATCCCCGCACCCTCACCCGAAACCTGTCTTATGGAGGAGACAATGACCTCTCCAACCTCAGTCCAGGTAAGAGGCCAAGATGTCAAAGATGGCACATTGACAGTGAATACGATAGAAGATAAATACAACAGTGACTTGGATTCATGTGTCTGTAAAAATATGGGGTCCTGTGCTGAAATGTTCTTATTCCACACAGATCAGAAACCTCAGATGCTGCTTATTTGCTGCTTTGGTGGCTGCCATGCTTTGTTTGTTAGCAGGTTTATACACTGAGCGCATTTCTATGTGACTGTGTGTTGTGGGTTCCCACCAGGCAGTGACACACACAGGAACGGTCTCTCCATGCTGAGTAATGAACTTAGTCCTGCCCAATCACCAGGCAGCAAGGTAAGAACACGGTTCCTGATTGGGCAGCTTCTCCACTGCTGACTCCTTAGATGAACTCACACCGATTCCTTTAGCATTCTGTGATTATTAATTTTTCTACTATATGTACTATATAAGAAACTTAAATCTTGTGAAGGAATTTCACACTGACCAAATGTATCCGTCACAGTCAATTATCTCTAACAGATAAGGAACACTTTCAAGGCCCAGTGAAGCTGTGCCATATTAAAGCTACATTTTATATGTCAAGGCCATGGTGGGAACTATGTCTTTAGGACTACAAGCCAATGACTTGGCAGTGTAGCCCTATTTGGCCCCTGCTGCTGTTTCTCCTGTACCACCCTTACCTGTAACAACCTGTCTCCATTGTTAAGTAACATAAATTAGGGATGGGAAATAAATGTTGCAAATTGCAGCCATGAAATCTTGTCTTGTCTTGTCTCCTCACTTTCTGTTGCTTTGCCTCATTCAGCCTCAGAATATGGCTAATATTACATTACCTGGAATAATGTCACATGGGCAGCTGCATATTTTGTGTTTTGCCTCTTATTACACAATTTGAGATGAAAAATAAGTTTGGATATAGTTGTTCACTTTAAGAATAGCTTTTCTGACAAATAGATGTTTAAAAAGCTGTGTGAGATCACCAAATAATACTGTGAATTAATCTGTTTTAGTGTAATCAAGCAACTTTGTGTATATTATTTGTTACATTAGGATTCCATATTAACTTAGTTTAATTATTCTAATCTCAATTTAATTGAAGTTAATTCACTGTGCAAACTGAAATTTCTCCAGAAGCTACAATAGCAAACCATATATGTCACTATTTCATTAACATTTTCTTTCTTTTTTTTTTTTTTTTTTTTGTCTTAATGTACTCCTACTAACCAGTCTGAGTCCAGGATGTTTAATGGTGTTGAGAAGGACTGTCCCTCCCCCACTGAAAAGCTTGCCCGAAAGGAGTCACTCAAGGTACACATCATTTCCATCCTTGTGACAACTGTGAAAAAAACTGAACATTATTATGCAATATTTCATTCATCATAAAGTGACTCAAGGCTTGATAAGCTATTTGGGAACATTTTGAAATGCCTAGGGTTTATATTGCAGAGCTTAGGTAAATGCTGTTGTTTGTTTGTTTGACTCTGCTTCCACCTAGTGTTTGCTCTGACAATTACTTCTTTTAAATGCAACAGTCATTTAACACTTTACAACATGGGAGGAAAGAGGGAAAATGACAATTTAAGCAGACTTTTAAGTACTATTTAAATCAGCAGTCCCCAACCCGCGGGCTGCAGACCGGTACCGTTCTGTGGATCGTTTGGTACTGGGCCGCACAGAAAGAATAAATAACTTACATTTCCATTTTTAGGTGCAGCATGGTGGCTTAGTGGTTAGCACTGTTGCCTCACAGCAAAAAGGTTCCTGGTTTGACTCCCAGCCAGAAATCTTTCTGTGTGGAGTTTGCATGTTCTCCCTGTACTTGTGTGGGCTTTCTCTGGGTACTCTGGTTTCCTCCCACAGTGAGGCAATGAAGCCTTCAAAACTGCTGTGCCACTTGGAGACCAAGTATTTGGCTAATAAAGTTGCATACCCAGTGGGTTCACGTTTGTTATTACATTTAGAAAATACCAGTTTTTATGCCGATCGTATCATTTTATTTTGTTGTATTTATCCTCCACACCTTAGAGGCCGGTGTGAAAGTATCGACATTAAACCAATCCGTGGTGCAAAAAAGGTTGGGGACCGCTGAATGAAATAATCCTAGCCACCATTCAGACTCATTTGTATAAAGCAGGATGCTTCAGAAACTGTAGTACTTTAGCTCTCACGCCCACTGCTATCCCATCTGTGAATCAAGAGAGGATGAGACAGAATCCACCCGGAGCTTTTCTCCGATGATAATCGGCCCGTAAGAGTGATGTAAGCAGTGTTGACTGACTAACCCGCCCCAGCAGTGCACGTTGGCACCTCTCACAGCAGCAGTTACCTGAACCTACTCACAGCTGTGTGTGAGCTGATTGAAACATTCTTGCCCACTGCTACTTTAGTGGTGGAGATTTTTAGTGTTGTGTTTTTTTTTTTCATGTGGTTTTAAATTTGACTTGCTTCTCTTTCACAAAGGGTTTGAACAGTTCTGTTCTAGATGACGGCATCACTGTCACTAGCCTGCAGAGAAATTTCTTTCTTGGCATAAGCACCCAACAGTTCCTTGATGGTGTTGTCATTCCAGTTTCCTCTCATCTCCTTTTCCAAATTTGTCAGATTCCTGAACGAAAGAAGTAAATGAGACTATCGACTCATTTGTGTTGTATCCTACTCCACAGGTCCAAAAGCAGAATTACAGGCAAGAAAAAAAACGAGCAGCTCAAGAACTGTCCAGTGCACTTAAGGACCCCAGTGTTGTCATCATGTCCAACTGGTTAAAGGTGTGAGAAAACTGTGCTGTTTTATTGAAATGCAATAATGATGTTTACCTTCACATAGAGCATTTATTTGTTCATCATTTTATGTGTAATATGCTTCAGATAACTCTAAAACAGTTGCATAATTTAAAATCTGTTTATTTAATATTTTTCATGCAGAACAGTTTTGTAATCCTCATCTGAGAATTACCAATGTCAAATTCCCGTAATCACTCTCCATCTGCTCCATTGTTTATCTGTAGATCCGTGGCTCTTTAAAGAGTTGGACCAAGCTGTGGTGTGCACTAAAGCCTGGAGTACTTTTGATTTACAAGACACCCAAAACGGATCACTGGGTCGGCACCATTCTTCTCAGTGCATGCAAGCTGATTGAGAGACCTTCCAAGAAGGACGGCTTCTGTTTCAAGCTTTACCATCCACTTGAAAAATCAATCTGGGCTGTCAAGGTCAGACATTTTTGTTGGCTCACTGACATTTTCATAATAGATTCAGTTGGGTCTCTAGTAGTGATTCTGAGATGGACAAAACAGAAAGTCAATGCCAGGATCATTTTATCTGTAGTATGTTTAGAAGTTAGACTCCAGTTTTGCTCAAGGCTTTTTAGATATGCAGGCAAAGATAATTTATGGGTAGAATTAATATAGATGTATATATTTACGTACTTGAGTGACATCTAGTTATAGTATTAAAAAAAAACACAGTGGTACAATCGAAAACAGAAGAAAGTGAGACAGTATCGAACATTTTCTTTAAAGTTGTTTTTTTTTTTTTTTTTCACAGTTGGGTATTGTTACACCAATTCTTGTTGAAGGCTAAGTTGCAGAAATGGATGTATATAATAATAAGTAAAACACACTGGCAAAACTGCATTTTTATTTCTTGAAAATGCTCATTGTGACGTTAATGCAAGTGATAACATTTCATTTTACTTGCTTTATAGTGCATATTGATCATTAGCATCCGTTAGTGAATCAATTTGTACCCTTTTTCTGAAATTGTTTTCATTTTGAGTGATTATTATTCTACTCAGTGCTTCATCATGCTTATGGTCCTAAAGACAACCATTTGCTTCAGCTGGTGTGACATAAATGCTCAACATGACATGTGAGTCACTGCCTGATCCATATGCTCAGGGTCCCAAAGGGGAGAACGTTGGTTCCATCACGCAGCCTTTACCCAGCAACTACCTGATCTTCAGAGCTGCATCTGAGTCTGATGGTGAGGCTCACATGCCATTGTTTTATTTGGTGGCTTTTATTCATGCATGTTTGCATCATTTTTTTAAAGGTCACAAACTAAAGATGCCACACATTTTATTTTTCCTCTAAAATGAATTTCTTCTTTAGGCCGTTGCTGGATGGATGCCCTGGAGTTGGCTTTAAACTGCTCCAGTCTGTATAAGTTGACAGCCAAAGCTGGGAAAGAGGGAGATATCAATGTCTCCTCAGAGTCCTCGCATATACTCCAACTCCTGCAGTCTTCTCCGCTCACTGACACAGAGCTGCTACAGTAAGCAATCTGCTTGATATACACTTCTCCGTCTCACTTTTGGTACTTGTTCTTGTTGGATGGGCTGTCCCTATAATCACACTCACTTTGCTGTACTTTCCAAAAGTCCATGCAAAGGACTTTTGGCACTTTTACAAATGACATGCCAGAGAGTGAGAACCTGCCAGATGATTGCTCAAAAATAAGAATTCAGTGCATTCTGGTGGTCAGCTTAGAATAACTGAAGAGTCAATGAACATCTGCAGATAATTTGGCTACAACAGAACAGGTTTTCTGGATTCCCTGTGTACCATGTACCAGGTTATTAACGTGTCAGTTTAACTCATATGATTTATTGTAAAAAAATAAAAATAAAAAATTACATTTAAACAAACGTTTTAAAGATTTTGTGAAGACGTTTAACACAAGCAGATATCATTACAAGGCAGCTAGATTTAAACTGCTAGTTTAAATAATATGTTTAGAAACTATAAAAACAATTAAAATTAATTATACTCTTTCAAATATAATATTAGAACATCATTTTTAAAAAATCATTAAAAAATTACTTGCCACATGTATCATTGTCTATTAAACAAAAACTAAACCAAAGTGCAGAGGTCCTACATGGATTTCTTCTCCCATCCATCCATCCATTTTCTGTACCCACTGAATCCAATTACTGGGTCACGGGCGTCTGCTGGAGCCAATCCTAGCCCATTGCAGGCGAGAGGCAGGGGTACACCCTGGACAAGTTGCCAGTCCATCGCAGGGACACATACACAGACAACCAACCATGCACACTCACACCTACGGGCAATTTAGAATTCTCAGTCAACTTTATATACATGTTTTTGGACTGGGAGGAAACCGGAGTACCCGGAGAAACCCTAGCAAGCACAGGGAGAACACTCAAACTCCATATAGAAAGACTCCTGCAGGGAGTCAAGCCAGGAGCTTTATTGATGTAAGGCTACAGTGCTAACCACTAAGCCACCGTGTTGCCCGATTTCTTGTCCCATGGCTGTTAAATAGAATCCAATGAAGTGTTCTTGATTAACTGACCTTCACCAAGAGTAACCACCTCTTTAAAACCAAATGTTTTGGCAGTTTGATGGTTTGAGTTACTAAGGTGTGTATTGATAAAATGGCAAAGGGAAGAGACATCAGGAATTTTTATTGATTGATATGAGAAGAGTTGTAAGGTCATTAAAAAAACAGTTTGGGGTCCATCTTTCTGCCATAAGCCTCAGTTTTCATTATTAATTTTCATGAATTGAAGAGGGGAAAAAGATGGACCAACTATGGCTTGTTTAAGAGTTGCGAAAAGAGAGCGTCTTCATGCTAAAAAGAACATGACAACACAACTTAGAGTTACAAACTCCTAAAAAAATGTCCTTTTAACTGACAAGACCAAAGCGCAGATGTTTGCTCTTAATACACAGCACCATACTAGGCAAAAACCAAATAGAGCATATGAGGACAGACATCTTCCACCAACTGTCATATCAGTAATTAGGAGTGTTTGTGTGTTGTTGCCCTGGTTTGAAATCCCAGTAATTAAGTGCTGTAAGACTAGCAAACTGCACCAAAAATACTTCAAGTGTCTAATCAGTAGTTTTATTTTGATGCAGTGTTTAATGTTTGCTCTAAAATAATGGCTGATTGGTGCTTTTGCTCATATAAAAATCATTGTGTCTATATGTTTATAGTTTTCTTTGCAGCCCTAATTCTTATCTCCTGTTTGCTGTTTGAAGCCTTCAACATCCTTCTGCTCCTCTCAAACCTCCCCCTCCTCTTACCCTCTGCATGGCTGAACCCACCCTCTGGCCATGTTTAGCAGCAGTCCCTCCTCTTTGCTGCTCTCTGAGCCAATCTTGGCATCCTGTTCAGTCACATGACTGATATCAGAGCAGGAAGATAGAGCATAATGTGAGCTGTACACCGCCCAAAAAGACACAGTAGCAACGCAGCCATTGCAAGCTTACATACACGCACAAACGCACCTGGGCAAACTGGGATAAATATCCACACGCTTTCAGGAAGCAGGTAGGCTGAGCTGATGAAATGAAACTGCACCCTCCTGTTTGTAGAGCAAAAACATTTACACAGCCTGGAGAAAAGGTAAGATAAAGGAGAGGCTGCTTTTGTTTTTGGATTTGCTGATTGCAGCATTTGTTAGGGTTGGATTCCTGAGTAAGTGTTTGTCTCTACCCTGCATGTATTTGAAGTAAGGAAAACGGCTTCAGTTCCTGGTTGTGTTTGAATTTATAGATAATACAAGTACGTTAATAATTCATTGTTCTGGGAAGTGGCTGTTGAGGTTTGTAAAGTATTTGAGGATTTTGAAAAATGATCGTTTTCTTTGTTGAGGAAAGTAAACAGTTTTCATATTTTCTGTGACCATAGTTATATTACTGACCGTGGTATTTGATGAGTGACACTAGAATTGATTGTCCCATTTTTTCTGCAGTTAAGATCTTAACAGTGAAGAATTTGTGAAACATGTAACACAGTCTCAGTGTCAATAAGATAAAGGACCTGCTTTATAATGTCTTTTCCATTAGTTTTGAACCTGTCCAGACAGATTTTTCAGATGTTCTGTGTCTGGCCTAAAATGACCGATGTTCCTGTTAAGCTATTATGGCCCTTACATCCTCACTCGCTGTATTTCTGTTTCTCTTCTCACTCTCACTTCTCCTTTCTGTGACCATTTAGAGATTAATGTATGAGGGTTTTTTTATGGAGTCTTAACAGTTTCTCTTTTAAAATGTGCTGAGGTCACCTGTGGATAGATTTGAGGTCTAGTATGATATTGAAAGTGCTAAATAATTCATCTTATGAATTGTTTGAGTTAATTGTTTCTCTATTTTATGTTAGTGCACATGTGCAGGGTGTATTATTATGGTGCAGGTTTCCAACTAAATGGAGTGATTTATATTGTACAGATCTTAAGTGTTTGATCAGTAGCACAGTTGTGTCCAGTGAGTGTAATACATTTGAAGTTGAACAAAATAATCATGTTAGAGGTCTTTGAACAACACACTATCAGTGAATTCTCCCTGATTCTTTCTCATTCTCCTCCTGAACCCACCTTCATCCATCACATGTAGTGCTGTCTCTGTCTGGTCTGGTCTGCAGCAAACTTAATGAAGCATGTCAGGGTTGAGAGGAAATCTTTTGTTAATTTAAAATATTCATTATTACCTGATTGATATTCTGGCTGGCCATACCCATTCATCATTTTAAAATCCTTATCGGTCGAATGGGTCTGGTGCCCCTTGTATTCACAACCATTTCCACTTGTACTGAATATACTGAAGCAGTCACATTGAGGTGGTTGCAGGCTTTGTTATGACCACAAGCATCCAAGAGACACTATTCAAAACAACCGGAATGGCTGCCTTATCTGCTGATATGAAGCTTACTTAGTATTAAAAAAGTTTTAATATACAGTTGTATCAAATGAAACCAGTTGTAGAGTCAACTAAGTAAATCCATTGATTTTATTAATCTGTTATTTGCAAAGTTTTAGCGCAAGTTTTTTTTTAATCTCATAGCATGAAACTTAGCACCAATAAATGTGTTGTTTGTGGGGGTTGATTAAAATACTGCAACTCTTACCTTGGTGTTAAATTCTCTGTTTTCATAAGATTGAATGACACGGCTCTACTTGGTAATCACCACATGGAAAATGACGGGTTCTCAGACAAATCGGAGCGTGAGGCTCATGACGACTGGGACACTACAGCAAATGAAAATGGTGGACGGCTGACAGAAGAGAGTGACATGGAGCAGTCAGATGAGATGTCCCCTGGGCCACAAGCCACAACCTATGTAGAGCAGAGCACAGAGGAGATGGCTGAGGTAAAGAGAGTCTGCCACGGTCTCCACTTCATCTTTAATAGTTATTAAAGTTGGGACGCAAGTAACTTACACCTTCATCTGTCTACATCTGTTCTTTAAGGCTGGGGAGGCTTCCCAGGTGGAAACGGTGTCGGAGGAGAACAAAGGTCTGATCTGGAGCCTACTGAAGCAGCTGCGTCCAGGCATGGACCTGTCAAAGGTTGTGCTGCCAACCTTCATCTTAGAGCCACGCTCCTTCCTGGACAAGCTGTCTGACTACTATTACCATGCTGATCTGCTGTCACAGTCAGTAGCTTACTCAAACTGTAATACAATTGTGCTTGTAGGAATATGCAACTTTTTCATTATTCTTGATTGTTTTTCTATTTTTGCTCCTTCATCAAAGAGCTGCATTGGAAGAAAGTGCTTTTGGTCGGATCAAGCAGGTGTTGAGATGGTATTTGTCAGGCTTTTACAAGAAGCCCAAGGTGAGATGTGTTATCTCTTATAAAGCTTATTATTAGAGCTAAACACTGTGTTGAACATTTGTCATTACAGTATTAAAATTGTGGAAAAAGCAACCAAACAAAAACCACACAATGAATCACAAGTGATATCCCTATCACAATTTTCGTCTGCTGTAGTTCATTTTGCATGTTTTCCTAATATCACAAGTCCAAAGATTATATTTACTTTTTTGTATCACTTGTTTTTGGGGAAATTTTTGAAGTCAGAAATGTTGTACTGTAGTAATGGATTTTATTTTATTTCTTATTTAAAGTATTTTACTGAATGTATTCCTACAAGAACTATAGTCCTTTAATATGAATTGAAAATCTCAGAAATAACACATTTTAGTAACAACCACAGAATATGCCATTTGGCAACTGCAAAACTCTTCTTCCAGCTCTGTTTACAGGCCTTTTTTTCCTGTTTGATATTCTGTGGGATACTCACTGACCTTTTAACTTGCTGCACATGGCTTATTTGAAAGGACTGGGATATTTTCTTTTAGCTTTTTCGTTCTGGTTTTTGGGCTCAATGTTCTTCAACACCATATCTTGTACCTGAGTTGGCTGATTGCATAGGCATAATATCCACTGGGGATGGGGTGGACCCTCCCTCCTCCTTTTCAAAATCCCAATTTGTTCTATTTTTTTTTTTAACGTTTGTACCTTCTCTCTCAGTGATGAAGTTAGTTTTATGTGGGACATTTACTACTTATCATTTATGAGCACTGATGTGCAGAGTTTATTAGCAGTATCAAGGTGATTTTGATTTGTTAACAGTGAAAGTAAGAAGTTTACATAGGAAGTGAATGCAGGATTGATTAAATTAAAAAGTTAAAGTAAAGATAAAATAGGCCTACACTAACAATGTTTCAAACATGGTTTATGACTCCAGTTTTTCCTTCAACATTTGAGCTTTTGTGTTTTCATTGATGTCAGATGAGAGGAGCTGGATCAAAACACAGTTTTGAGTTCAAGACAAGAAGCAGAAGCACAAAGTTACATTAACCCCTTAATGCACAAAGATACATAAATAGAAAAAAAATGGAAGTGACTCATTTCTAAACTGATCAGAATTTAAATAAATGGTACAGATTTCTATCATTAAGTTATTCTCTGCTCTTAGTCGATTATCCTTCCATTTAAATATACATATTATGAAACAGCTTTTTTTCATTAATTTTTAGAACCATGCCTTCTGACAGAATATGTGATTATGTCTAGCTTAATTATTTTGCTGATTTTGTGTTACTATAGCCCCAATATATGCAGAAATGCAGGAAATTAAGTCACTTTTTTTTTGCCAGAGGACCCCAGCTCTCCGTTGTCATCCCCTTTTTGAAATTGCATTTTCTAAATCCTTTACCTACTTTATTTATTTTCTCCTTTTCCTTCTTCCATGATGCTTTGGACATGGAAAAATAGGTTAAACAATGCAAAAAAAAAAAAACACAAGTAAACAACAAAAAAAAAAGCATCCATAAAGCTCTTTTTATGTTCTAATAACTAGATTAATCCTAGTTTGAGCAGTCTATGTATTGCTGTTTTTGCTGTTAGTTACTCTAAAATGCGGTTGGTGAATCAGAAGCTAACTTCTGTGTCATCTTTGATCCTCACTGGGAAGTCCTGTGATGATGAAGGTTGAAAGTTTTCAGAGACAAACCAAAACGACTTGCTATCTGTTTGCAGGGCATTCCGCCTTGCTAATATATGTGGTCTATTTATATTTCAAGCTGATGTTGAATCTCACAAATGTTACTCGTGGTGAATTAAAAACTCAATTTAATCAAACTTGACCCGAATCGAGTCCTCTAAACGTTGACTGGATACTTCTAAATTTAGAAAATGTAGAAAATACCTGTAGTTGATTCAAGGTTTACTGGCTTTTTGTGCAGTCTTTTACCTAGGTGGATCTAGACTACGAACAAACAGTGGTCCGACAAGTAATATTCTGATCATCAATTCAATCATTAAGCAGTTATAAAATAAAACAAAGCCTGTTTGTGTCAGCTAATTCTTTACCTGATACTAACACTTCCATTTGTGTTTGCGTTTTCAGGGTCTGAAAAAGCCTTACAACCCAATCCTGGGGGAGACATTTCGCTGCTGTTGGCTTCATCCTCAGACTGACAGCTGCACTTTCTACATAGCTGAGCAGGTTAATGCTGATTCTAAGCTGTAGTTAAAATATCTTACTCAATTTATCAAACACAGCTCAAGCAATTGTAAATGTAGCAGTTGTAAAATTAAAAAGTGCTTTTTTTTTGTTGTTGTTCAAAAAAAAATTTTTTTTTGTTCTTAAACCTTTCTCTTAAATGTCTTCCCTTCCTGTCCTTTTGCCAGGTGTCTCACCATCCACCCATCTCAGCCTTTCATATCTCCAACAGGAAGGATGGTTTTTCTATCAGTGGGAGCATCCTGGCCAAATCCAAGTTTTATGGTACAGATCATAGAGCAATATTTAATGCTTTCCTGAACTAAGAGTAGCATGGATTTGTACATGTACGCATTTATATGAAGATGTACAATCACACAACAGTGTAGTTACAGCTTTGATCTTTTGTTAGTGCCTGTTAAGATACATTCCTTCTCTTGCTTCAGAACCTCACTTGTCTAAGAAAATCTAATATTCATGTTCTTCTTTGTCTGTATGAAGGTAACTCTCTGTCAGCTATCTTGGATGGCAAAGCCAGATTGCTTTTCCTGAGCAGGGATGAAGAGTATGTCATCACAATGCCCTACGCTCACTGCAAAGGTGATGATGATGAATGTCGTTGAGCATCTTTACTAATAAATCCACACTTATCCAAAGGTTGATTCTACAAACAAACTTAACATACAGCTCAGCACTGGTATATTCCTGTTGAATTTGCTTTGGAGTTCCTGAAAATTGGCACGTCAACTCACTGTGATACGTCTGTTCAGTCACATTGTGTGTGAACTCTACGTTTATGTCCTTATGTTAGTATTAATATGTCTCGGCTAAAGGTGATCAGATAAGGGCTGTTTGTGCTCTGAAACTTGAACCCTGACATTACAGATATAAGTAAGGGATGAAGATTGAAACACAATTCAGAGAAAGTTTATTTTCCAGGGTTGTTTTGGGATGTTTTCAATTATCATGTCTTGTCTCTCAGTCCAAGTTCAGAATGTATTCATGGAAATTGACCTAATATTTTATTATAGTGACTGTGTGTTAACAGAGTAATCTGTGAACTTAAACTAGCAGTACTTCATGCCAGTAGATGATGTGTAGTTGATCTAACTTTATGATGTTGCCTGTCATGTAGGTATCCTGTATGGCACGATGACTTTAGAGTTGGGAGGGAAAGTTACCATTGAATGTGAGAAAACAAAATGTTTCACAGAGCTTGAGTTCAAACTGAAGGTATGTTTTTGAATCAGCTGAGTGATCTGTTACAGTGTACAAACTTTTTTTTTTTTACTGATTGTCTCTGTGCCTTTTTCAATAGTGTTATGTTTTCATTCTGTTCACTGCAGCCTTTCCTTGGAGGTTCCTGCTCTGTAAATCAAATCAGTGGAAAGATCTTTGTGGGTGAGGAGCTACAGGCCACTGTAGACGGACACTGGGTAATAACCTGTTATGACTAATTTTTTTTATTCTGTTTTTTTTCTAACATCTTTTTCTGCTACATTTTCACAGCTGTTGAATATGTAGTTATTCTCTGTAGTAATTAGAAACAGAATCAATAATCATTTATTTAGGAGTTGCAGGCAGATGGATCAAGTAGAAGAGCTTAGAGGGGTCTCAGAGTGGGCTGTAGTACGTATATGGAGGAGGAGAGGGTCAAACAAATGGATATTTTTCAAAATTTGGAAAGACATCCCAGTGTGACTGAGATCATCCCCTAAAAGCCTAAAATTCTTACATTTTTCCTATCGAATTTGGTGGCTTAGTGTAGTGAAATAATTTAATACATGTGTAAAACGTGTTCCCTTCTGTTGAAATCAGGACAGTGAGGTGTTTATTCATGAGAAGCGATCGGGCCAGCAGGAGACGTTGTGGAATCCAAGTGTAGACATTCGTAGCAGACGCCTAAAGAGACGAGTGGTCCAGTTAGACCAGCAAGGAGAGTTCGAGTCTGAAAGGTAAACCTGAGATAGTACTTTACCTTTGCATCTCATTTACTGTTCATTCTGAAGTAAAAAGGTTTACGTCTGAGTTCTGAAATGTTAAAACAGATATTTTGACTGGTCATAGATTAAACTGAAGTCTAGTCATGAGTGTAACATTTTTGTTGGGTTACACTGAATTGCGTTTATGAGTGAGCATAAAACTTGCATTTAAATTTTTCACACATAAAATAAATGCTGATATTGTTAAAGTGATGCACTGTACTTGGTGAAAGTAAACACTTTCATTGCTGAATAAAAGCTGCAGTCAGTAACTTTTTTTCATTTCATAACAAGAACAGTAATTAGTAAACTACTTCTGACTTCAGTGAGACTGCTCAACCGTGCGCTTCATTATCACTTGCTTTAACTTGCTCCCAACAGACTTTGGCAGCATGTGACCAGTGCCATCATGGACCGGGACCAAGTGCGGGCCACCCAGGAGAAGTTTGTGCTGGAGGAGGCTCAACGCAGAGAGGCCAGAGAGAGAGGAGACAAACCCTGGATCCCCCGTCTTTTCCAGCAGGACCCCACCACCTCCGAGTGGCTCTACAGGCACATGGAGTATGCAAACACACGGACACACCAAGCTGCTAAGACTCGACATTTTCCTTTAATTTAAAACTTTTTAATTTTTTTTGCAGCACCAGACCATGGGACCCAGAGCTCTGTCTCGTTCAGTTTGAGAAGGATGGCATCATTCAGACTCATGATAAAAGCCAGAGGCACCACAATGGGTTCTCCTACAGCCGCAGCTGGGATAGTCAACACAAGGTTAAACTGGAGTTACAGCACCAGAAGAAATGCTTACTGATCCTCTTAAATTATCTTTTATTATTATTATTATTATTATTATTATGTGCAAGACTCCTCTAAAAATAGAATCGGTGCATTTTTTCTTCTTCCGTCTTGCACAGTTGTCCACATTGTCAAAGTAGAAAATATATGCATGCATTTTGAAAGAAAAACTAATAATCTCATTAATTTAAATCACTAATGTTCAAATCTTGGTTAAAACACCTTTAGAAATAATTTTCCTTTGGAATGACCTCACAAGCCTGGCACTCCTTCTCACTGGAAGTTTCTCCCATT
The DNA here is from genome assembly GCA_028564865.1 of Zenarchopterus dispar. Taxonomy (NCBI): domain Eukaryota; kingdom Metazoa; phylum Chordata; class Actinopteri; order Beloniformes; family Zenarchopteridae; genus Zenarchopterus; species Zenarchopterus dispar. The sequence continues at coordinate 25,810 of JAOWBL010022562.1, forward strand.
TGTAGCTAAAAATAGGTTGAATCAAGGAAATTCAATCAGGTTGTTCATCCACAACCCCTTTCAGACATCTGTGAAAATCTTTCAAAGATTTAGTTTCAGGCTTTGACCAAGTCACTCTAGCTTTGTTTTCTTAAAGCCACATCAATGTTTAAATTGACTTGAAGGCGTAAGATTGCTCTATATTTTTCTGCATTCACTTTTTACCCTATTCTGACTAGTTTCTAACCATCTACCCAGGAAGAATCCTCCCACAGAACAGTGCTGGCAACATTTGGATATCTCACTGCGTATACACTACATTTGAATATATTTGAATATAGGGTTGGTGAGGTGATGATAACTTCTTCACTATCCCCGCAGAGATATTGTTTGTTCCATCAACTCACAATTTTCATTTTGTGATCTAAGAATCACTCGGGTGCCTTTTGGTAAATTGCTAGCTCGATGTCCTGTGTCTTGTGCCACTCTCCCACAAAGGTCAGATTAGTGAGGTGCTGCAACATTGGGTGTCCCGTGACATTCAGTCATCCCATGCAGGAACTTGGGACCTCATAATTGCGCCTCTCAGATTTAAGAAGTTTGTTGGTTCAAGCTTCATATTAAAACAAGCTAAGCTGGTGTGTACTTTTAGCAACGTTTTAGAGCCAGCAGAAATGTTTTGTATCTGTAACTTAACGTGATCTTTGGATAATTCTCAACCTCGTGGCTGAATTTTCACCCTGATATTGCTGTTGTCGGGGTACAGTTGTCTATATAAATATAAAAATGGGATGTTTCTGTCTTTAGAAATTGCCAAAAACCTGCTTTTTCATTATGTCAAGTTGTGCATAGATTTTTCAATGAAAGAAAAACTTAAATGGATCTACTTTAAAATGAGTTTGTGGAACTCTTGTTTCCACTGTAAAATATGTTTATCGATTTGCTTTTCTGACATTTTATCTACTTGAATGTTGAGGTGCTAGCTGTGAAACCAGATATCTGCTGACTCTTTGTTGTCTCAAACATTATTGACAAGAATAAAAAGCCATTTTCCTTCCTAATTGATTTTTACAGCAGTGAGACCCAGATAACAGTATCCCATCTTTTATAGTGCTCTAATAGCAGCCGTCAGTTTGCTGATAGTTTTCATGTGTTGAAGTTTTATCAAACAAACCTCCTCTTCCTCTGTCCAGGTGGGGTTGAACGGGAAACACAGGAAGGCCAGCAGCCAGCCGTCCAGCTGCAGCCAGAACACTGAGAGTAGTAGCACCACCCCAGAACCTACGCACGAGTCCTCGGACAACGAAGGTGCAGCATGCACTCAGAAACGGCCCCTGATACAAACAAAATCGCCTGTTTCCAGGAGTTAGTTGGGTTATTACATGATGTATTAAACCCTGTCATTGTCTGATATAGAAAACCAAAGTGCAGAATCAGTATTTTAGTGAGAACAAGATGTTTTTTGCTTCTTTGTTTTTGATATATAAAGCCATAGAATTAAAGAACAGTGTTCTTTGGTTGTTGTTTTTTTTTTTTTTCCATGACTGAATGATGGGAAAATAAATATCTGATTTTTGGGAGAATTATTTATCAAAGCAGTCACTTTTCTTAGGTGAGCCAGATTTTTAGGTTTTACATAAATTATTAGTTGTCTTCATGACCTCAGAAAGATCAAAGTTGTCTTGTGGTGACTCATATGTGGCTGGTTAAAAAGGCTCATATCAGTTTTGGTGTGTTTTTTTTCTTAAACATGCATTCACCACATGATGACTCCAACAGAACTTGTAAACATGGTTCCAGAATGAAAATGTTTTATTTTAAACAAAAGACAAAAATAAAAAGCTGTTCTTTCTAATTACCACATATAAACAATGTGTATGTAAAGACATTTTAACAGCCTCGCCTTAAAAAGTGAACTTTTTAAATGTCTGGAAATTGTTTGTTTTTGATGTTTTTCATTTGTTAGATATCACCATGGAACCTTCCTTGGTGATTACCTACATTAAACTTTTAGTAATTGATTGTCCTAAAAGGGCGCAGTCTTATTCTGTCATGTGTTTTGTGTCCAGGTTTTTCAAGCCAGTGTGCCCGCTGCAGCAAAGAAGTGAAGGATATTGCTCTGATAGAAGCGTCCATCACATCTATACAGAACACGCAGCAGGATATTCAGAGGTGAAAACATCTCATTTATCCTCTAAAACAGACAGGAGAATAATAATCTACATATAAATGTTCTTCATTTCTACTATATGTCTAAAATTTTAACAGACAAGCAGTCATCATACAAACATTAAAGACGTAAAACACTGTCATGGTTTTATTCTTTGGCTATTCAAAGACACTACTGAGGGTGAAAAGACAGTAAAAATAGAGCAAATGACTCAACAAAAGAGTGAAATCAAGTTAAAGTGTCAGATGTCGGTTGAATTTTTTTTTTTTTTCTTTCTGCACTCTTAAAACATGTTTGTGGGCCATTATTTCCTACTGTTGGAGTTTTGTCCTAAAAAAAAAAGGTCTTGATAGACACAGCAGTCTGGTTTTCAGTGAGATTTTGTTTCGTCCCCGTAATGGTTTGATTTCACACTTGAAGTGTTTCAGAAACAAAGAAAACAGTTTGTCCACCTCGTAGAAGTCACATTAAGCCTGCAAACTCCAAATTGCCCTTTAATGACCAGACTTCTGATTTCCCGTCCACATCATGTGTGTGCTGGTTGGCACGTCTTTGGTCAAAAATAGGCAGATGAGGTATTTTTAGTGGTGCATTGATTCTGGGACATCTCTAAAATGCGCCACAGCCTGTCTGATTAAAAAATCTCGAGTGGTCCCAGTCAGCTCAGATATTAACCTGAATTAAAGTAAAAGTTTAGTAACTATGAATGTCTGCTCATCTGTGCCAAACACATGTTCACTCAGACTCTTCTGTTTCTGCAGGAACCTGGCAGCTCTGAGTCGTCAGCTGTCCCATCAGAGAGCGACAGATGACGGTGTGTCACTAACAGGTCGTCACTGGCTCATCCTCTGCGTCCTGCTCCTCTCCCAACTTCTCCTCAACTACGTCTTCACCTGAGCCAACTTTTCCGGGAGGAGTTTCCCTCCAGCACTGATCTGGCATTAAACCCTCTAAAAAAGCACAGAATCAACAGAGGGACAGAAACCCGAGATCAGTGGATGGATGGTAACTTTGTCCCTCGGTTTCCTCTGAGAGGACCAGAAAGGACTTCAAAGCAATAAACACAGCCACAGCCTGTCAATCATCTGCAGAGAGGAACAGCATCCCTAGTGTAGCCAGACTGAAACAGCACCGGCACCTGCGCACTTTGGACAGGAGAGGAGAAACTAAACGTGCATGGCTGAAAAGAGCTGAAATTTTGAATAAAATTCTAGAAAGATTTTGCAGAAAGAAATTATGGAGGATATTTCACCATTCCTTCGTGTCTTTTTTTTTTTTTAAATATTGCCCTGCAATACTGTTTGTGTGTCGTTCATATACATTAAGCCTTATGGGCACAAGCAGATCACAGCTTGGTCTTCTACACCTCTTCCACTCCACATTTTGGGCCTTAATGCTGAAGCCAAAAAAAGAAGAAAAATACAAATGAAGAGATCTTCAAACAGTGCAATTGTGTGTTTTGTATTGATGTCCACTCAAATACACTCTGTCTTGTCTTTTAATGATGACGATTTTTACCAAAACAGTATTTAAAATCTGAAAGGACCGAGTTCTTGTTTACAGAGTGGGCTGCCCGTGTCTTTAGTGGACACATTAGAAGGTTAACGGGAATGAGGCGGCGCAGAGAGCCAAATAGAGTGTCTTTGTATTTCTGTGCCTGTAGCTCTGTGACTTGAGGCTTGATGGAGCAGCACTGCTTTGATGTGGAACATGACACTAGTGTGTACAATCAGTCACTTAAGGGAGCATGTGGAGGAGTGGACAGAGGGAAAGAGTTCAAAAACAAAAACTACATGAACACGAGTTTAAGGAACGAGATTGGGTGCGCATCTTCACCATGTTCAAGGGACTTTCTTCAGATGTAAATGATTAGTAAAACAAATGTTTTTTTTTTCCTTAAATCAGTCTGTATATATTTGTCTGCCAGTGTGTTTCAAAAAGAGATTTCAGAATGTATTTATTAAGTGATTCACCTTGGCTTTCTTAAATCGGCACCACTGTCTCAACAAAGTGTGTGTGTGTGTGTGTGGGTGTAAATGAGAGCGAGTGATGGAGCACATAAATGCGAGTAAGCCATTATGGTCATGGTCAACACAGCCAGATCTCTTAATTCTGTGTGTGTGTGTGTGTGTGTGTGTGTGTGTGTGTGTGTGTGTGTGTGTGTGTGTGTGTGTTTCAATGCATTTTAGCCCTGAGATCACCACCAGAGGAGGGTTAGAAAGCCGTACATGAAGGAAGTCAACTCTGAATGCTTCAAGTTACAACTTAATTTGTTTATTATTGATATTGTTACCATGTTTTCTACTTTGCTGCCATGTTGTGGAAACTCTACATGCCAGATATCTTTGTGATATAAAACAACTACACATGATGGTGCCCGATGTTTTCATCCATACATGTTGCACACTGTAGCACTACAGTAAAAATGTTTTAACTCTGAGACTTGCTGTGGTCATCATTACTGGAATAAATGAATGTTTGAGTCCTTAAAATAATTAGTCATGTAAAAATAAGTCAGAACATCCTTTTATTCCTGAAGTAAGATTGTACTAAGCTTTACCAATTTTTAAAATTTTTTATTTCTGTTTGATTGTATCATGACTGTAACATGGTGGCTTAGTGGTTAGCACTGTTGCCTCACAGCAAGAAGGTTCCTGGTTTGATTCCCAGCTAGGAGTCTTTCTGTGTGGAGTTTGCATGTTCTCCCCATGCTTGCGTGGGTTTTCTCCGGGGACTCCGGTTTCCTCCCACAGTCCAAAAACATGTATGTGAGGTTGATTGGGAACTCTAAAATTGCCCATAGGTGTGAGTGTGTGTGTGTGAATGGTTGTTTGTCTTTGAATGTGGCCCTGCGATGGACTGGTGACCTGTCCAGGGTGTACCCCTGCCTCTCGCCTGGGATGAGCTGGGATTGGCTCCAGCAGACCCCTGTGACCCAGAAATGGAACAATGGGTTTAGAAAATGGATGGATGAATCATGACTGTATCTAATGTGCTATTTCAGTAATTTTAAGTCCTGGGAAAGACCAGAAGAGGGAGATATTTCTTTGGAACAAAAGTCTAACTTGGACCTAAAATACTTCCTTGATCTCCTTGAATGTCACTGTCAGGCTGGATAAAATGGCTGAGCTATGTACACTAAACTTTCCAGTGACAAAAGAAAAGGTACTCTCTCAGGAGGAAATGTAAAATGCAAAGGTGACATGTCCAGTGGAAAACAGGAAAAAAAGTCAGCCCTGGGGGGGTTCGGGGGGGTCTCTGTAGCCTGTGAGGATTTATTGGTCTCACTGTCCTCTCAGGGTTTACGGCAGGCTTCTCCATAGCAACGACGATGCAGTTCATCAGAATGCAGAACAGAGAACGGATGATTTATGTGGGAAATCACAAGCTGGTAAAATGTCCATCTGAATGTTCACACACAGTGACAACAGTGCTGACACCTTAGTGTTGTTTGCCCGCTGTGAAATCACAGTTAAATTCATAAACCAGTGACGGTTGTTATTACCAGCTTGTATGGAGCTCATGCTGTTGAGTGAAGTTGAACACAAAGTCACCACTCATTTTAATGAGATCCCCCCTCTGATCTGTGCAGTTGAACACTTTTGCTGTAACGATGATAATGAAGGCATATATGTTATCTATACACCTCGTTCAACACAACAAAAATAATCTCTACCAAATTAATGATGCTGTGCCAGTTACCTATACTGTTATCTTACATTGAATGTTGGGTAGTGTAATCTACCACGTGTGGCAGCTTATCTTTAGTAGGGATCTTTATTCCTGTGTGTCTCACAGTCATTTGCTTTTACACACTTGACTACCTCTGTAGTGACAGAGACAGACAGAGAAACGTTAATGATATTTTTATCTGGTTGTCATTTCTACTTCTGAAACACACTATGACAATTAAATGACGGTCAACATGGAGCCTGTGGATATATTTACAGGCTCATCGTGCATCATTTAGTCACCTAACATGCATTTCTCAGCTGCATCCAGATTGTTTCTGCTGTGTCACTGTGATTATTACCCACTCGCACTCACTTCACAGAAGTATTTCATTACCACATTTCCCACATGGCACATTTAAATTTAAAAGTCTCAGTTTCCTTTCAGTCATGATTCAAAATATTTTTTCAGCCCTCTTTTATCTTTATCGTTATGTTCCAACTGCTTTTCTTCAACTCCAACCCTTCATGAGGCTGCAACATAATCAAATTTTGTGTGAGTGCATCTGAAGCAAACGTCACAGCTCCTTTCCACTGGGGCAGCTTGGTCACAAAATAGTCAGGAGAGATGTTTGCTAATAAGCCATAAACTAGTCAAGACTTGATATTGCAGCATCAAAAGGCATAAAACTCTGAGGCAACTTTTGGCTTCTTGAAAGAAGTTCCTGGGACAAGAAGTGGGGCGTGACTTTTGATTAACTACAATAGTTTGACCACAGTGTCACCAGAGAGCTTCACTGCAGCTCAGCGTTGGCCCTGTAGGACTCTTGAACTCTTTCGGAGGGATGCAGCATCATTCTTCCAAAGTATATTCCCTGATTTGATTATTTGATAACACCTGACTAACACGTTGCTCAAAATCTCCTCCAGGTGTTTAGCTCAGGTTAGATTTTACCGTTCATGTGGTTCACATCCTGTTTAAATATTCAGTGACTCCATGAACTTTATTAGTAAAGTATTTGTAAAAATGAATATAGTTGAGTGATTCGGTAAATTTTCAAATCGTTTGGGTGATGAGGTAGCTGCTGTTCTCCAGATGTGGCAGTGTAGGACCAAGAAACCATGACATCCTATGTTCAGTGTTTCATCTCTTCATCTCCGTCCTCTTGTTTCTAGTCAGAACCGCGGTTTCTTGGTCCTTCACCACCATCACCTGGAGAACAGCAGGAATGACCATCACTGGGGTCACTGGATTCAGATCAGTTTGGAGGTTTTTCAATGACAGATGGCAAGTAAACAATATTCATACTGGAAATTCAGGCTCAAACAAATGAATTGATTACTGTGATTATTAATCTTTTTAATGCAGGTGAAGTGTTTAAATCAGACTTGGACAAATGGTACTTTTACAAATATTTTGTAAACTGGTTGTTGTCTGTTCCTCTCCCTGCTCTTCTACTCTATTTGAGAAGCAGCATCTATCTATCTATCTATCTATCTATCTATCTATCTATCTATCTATCTATCTATCTATCTATCTATCTATCTA
>JAOWBL010022629.1:0-17500 GCA_028564865.1 Zenarchopterus dispar
ATATATATATATATATATATATATATATATATATATATATATATATATATATATATATATATATCATGGAGAATATTTACTGACACGTCTAATTCCTTTTAAGACTGGCAAATGTTTTCCTCCTGTTAATTTAATGCTGTTAATCTTTAATGCTGTGCAATGTCTAACTCCAAATTCAGTGAAAATGCTTTTATAATTTTGCCCATAGGTGTGAGTGTCTGTGTGAATGGTTGTTTGTCTATGTATGTGGCCCTGTGATGGACTGGCGACCTGTCCAGGCCCTGCCTCTCACCTGTGATGGGCTGGGATTGGCTCCAGCAGACCCCCGTGACCCAGAAAGGGATTCAGCGGGTTCAGAAAATGGATGGATGGATGCTTTTATAACTTTTTTCATCTTTGTGTGTAGCAACAATTGCTTCTCTAAGATCATTTCTTGACACTGGGTTAACATACACCTGAATGATCCAGGCCAAAAAAACAGTCAAAATGTCTGTTTTTATAGACACCTACACACCTGCTGGCGCTCAGATCCTGTAAAGCTGATGATAGGCAGCATCTGAATGCAACTAACCTTTTTAAATCCTGTAAATGTAGTAAGAGGGTACTTAGTATGCCCACATGATTTACTTCTTCATTAAATAAATAATGGCACAGTGAAACAGTGACGTTTGTCCGAGGCTTCCTAACACTGAGGCCCACTTCAGTTAGATGATTTTCATACCTACAGAAAGACAATATGAACATGTTCAGACACCTCTTAATCCGGAGCTAAATACACCATATTCACATTTTTCTCCAGGAGAGAAGCCCATTTGTTTCTATGACATTTACAGTTTTACGAGGCGCTTCAGAGCCCATCTATAGTTTACCATACAACACCGCCATCTAGTGTTTTCTATTCATAACTGCACAAGGTTCACTTATAGTTGGAAGGTCATAACTTGGTCAAAAACATTTCAATATTTGATTAATAATGATTTTTCGTTTGATTATTGCATTTCTTCTGGCTAGACATGGGGATTTTGACTATTATAACTATCTCCTGTTTATTTTTATTACTTTTAATAAAGAGAACTTCTTCAAAGTTTTCCACGTTGGGAACAATGGCACCAGAGAGCCCAAAATGATCCTAAATGTTAAATGTGACTTATCAGTAGGCTTTTATTTGGTCAGTATGTTTCTTCTGATTGTACATAAAACATTGAGGATAAACACTGATTTAGGAATATTATGTTTTCAGTAGCCTGGACATTTACTTTATCTGACTTCAATTCACAGCCATTTCCAGAATCTAAGAAGCCAACCACCAACAGTGAAGAAATGACCCGTACAGGAGCCTCCAAAAGCCACTATTTATAAAAAACCAAGACAGCCGCAGGATTGCTAATAACACTTTTGTTTTATTTGGAAAACCATTATGATGGTAGATGCTAATCTTATTGTTGCTCTCCTTGCGTCACATGCTTTATTCCTCTAAATGGTTGCATGTCCATCATATCACGTCCGGAATCAACTTCCTTTGCTTCCGTTGGTTCTGGTTCTGCTGCATTCAACAGGAACCAGAATGATTATTTATACCAAAGAGAACAATAATTAAAATGGCTCACTAGGCTATATTCCACTACAAATTCTGGACTCTGGCTGAGCCACTTTGAATTGTGTTTGGTTTTTTTGGTAGCAACAACAATGTTTTTCCTTGAGCAGGAACAGACCTTCAAACATGAGGGTGAACACAAATATCACGTCTAAGTGGTTCAGAAATCACCAGAAGACGATAACAGCTGCATCAGAGTCCAGACTGGATGGTGAGAATTCACCCAGACACTTTAAACAGACGTTCAGTTTTTTTGCTTGCTGGAATAGCAAATAAACTAAAGAAAAAAAACAAAATATCTTTTTTTTTTTTTTTACCTGTTTAATTCCAGACATAAAAGCCATTTGATGGAACTAGCAACTTCTTTTGGCTTTTTTTTAAAAATGTATTTGTAGAAATTCATCATGATTCAAAGTGCTGAAAAATCTTGGGAGAGGTTTTACCTTCCATTTCAAAACACTTCAGTAATATAACCCCCTAGAAAGTCAAGAAAAATAATGAACAATTTAATCAAAATTAATAAGGACACATTACAAATCATGGAGCTTTAAGTTTTTATAAGATTTATAAAAAAAAAAAAAGAAAAAAAAACCATAACACAATAACCAAGGCAAGTCATACACTGTGTTTTTTCTTTGTTTCTCTGAGTATTTACAAACAGGGTTATGTACAGAAATAAGTCAGAAAGCTACCTGTCTAGCACACACAACCAGTTAGATTAATGATAGTGTATACGCTATGTACAGTGTAACTGGCCAGGCTAGAGCGAGAAAGAAGATAGAGATTCTGTAAAAGCTTTAAATAACTTCAAGTATCCGTTTCGAGGTTTCATGGAGGTTTCGGTCTGAGACGCAGATTTTGAGCAACACTGAAGCCAGACCAAAAAAAAAAAAGAAAAAAAAAGAAAGAAAAAAAATCCACTTGAGCTGCAAACTGTGTGTAGTGTGGCCGGGAAAGAACAGAAGGAGCTCTAGCCATCAAGAACGACGACACAGACACTGAAACGAAAGTGACGCCACAGACACCTTCTCTCCAATAAATGTCCACACAGGAACTCTCCACTCCCACACATAAAGTGATATCCAGCTTATTGGCCTGCAACAACTTCTCACCGATTTGAATAACAATCGTAAAATGAAAACAATATGAAATGAGAACACGTTTTTGCTCTGAGAAAAACTGCATCTGTTGACACATTGAACAACAATAAAGACAACAGGCTCATTAATTCTTCTGTTTTTCAACATCTTAGGTAACTTCTCAGAGCACTTTTAAAACATGGTGAATCGTTAAATTGTCACACTTGCAAAACTGATCTCTATTGAAATAGTACTCGTTTCACTTTGAGGAGGAAAAAAAAAAAAAAAAAAAAAAAAAGCTCACAACCATAACTTTAATCATCCTGGAGTACCTCACATGTAAAATCCAAGTATCATGAAACCAGTCAGGATTGCACAGTCAGTTGTATGAAGGGAAGAACTAGCTTATTTGAGGAAAGATCTTGGTTAGCTGTTGTTAGGACTAGTCTAACTGTAAAGCCACAATAAAAGAAAGTGTGGCCCATTTGCAGGCCACTAGCGACATCTCCTAATGCGTAAAACACAAATGCTACTTCACATCGCTCCTATGACAACACTGTACTGGGACTGCTGCCCCGTCTTCGTTTCCATCTCCATTTATTGTGTCCATTTTGAAGGAGAGTATGTCCATATACAAGAGCGCGAGTTGGTGCCAGAGTCTATGGAGTCCATCAGGTTACTGCTCAAAACTACGATCTGGTATTATTTTAAGATCTTAAAGCCATTTGTAGTAATACCACTTCTGACCACATGGGAGCCAGTAGATCTGTTGTTTCAACAAAGAGCCACTGATATTACTGCACTGTTGAGTGGGGGCGGCCCTTGCAATACCATTTTGTCCCACCAGAGGTGGACTTCACAAGAACTTTCCTGTGATATGCTGCCCACATGTGTTCAGAAATTATTTTTTGACACAGAGTAGCTTTAAAATAGAGATGTAAAAAGGTTCATAGGAATTTCTGCTATTGTAATACCATCATGTGTCAAATGACTTCAGGACTCTCCAAACTATTGTGTTTTAAGGGTAGCATGGTACCATCCGAGACTCTGATCTAGTTAGCTGCTCTGAAGTGGATGTCGAGAACAAATCACTGGTTCACTGGTTCTCAGCAGACGGTGAGGGGCTGGGGCTCGTTTTCCCGTCGCATGTTTTTCTTCAGCAACTGAATGCGGTTGTGGCAGTAGAACTTGATGGCTCGCCAGTCGCGCTGGTTGTTGACCAGCAGGGGGCACTGCTGCAGACAGCGCTCACAGTCAGCCTTAGCAGGGACTCGGAGCTCGTTAATGTTCTGGGTCAGGTGCTCTTCGACTGCCGCGCGCTCCGCCTCCGACCACGGGCGCTTCAGGACACCTCGCTTTCCTACAATGCAGAAACATGAATCAGTTACGGATCAACTACTGCAGTCACAACAGGAACTCTGAAACCTGTAGACATCAGCACTTTAAAATTTAAAAAAAAAAAAAAAAACAAAAACAAAACACACACACACACACACCAGGTCTAACTACTAACTGGATATTGTGATGGAAGACCAAAACTATACCCTGTAAATGGGCGTTTTTGTAACTTTATTACAGTGACTACAAGGAATCAGATACGATCAAATCACTTTCCATTAATCTAAGTAATTCTGTCAACTACCGGATGACATAATATACTGCAGACTGGTCTGAGAACCGAAACTACTGTATCACCACTTTGTGTTATTTAGTGAAACTTTCAAAGGTTTTAATCAGGGCTAGAGGACCTATGTTCAACACTGAGGAAGGTAACCTCCTTTTCTAGTCTTTAAGACACTAGAAAAGGGGGTCCAGTTGCCTTGAGTCAAGTCTCTGAAAATGATCCTGAGCTGGATGACAAAGCCGACACCAGCATCTTCTACAGCCCAAGTTCACATCCTGAAAACAGGGCAATCCAGATGTTTGTGTTGCTGACACTTTTTCCCTCTTTGTGTCGAAGCACAAAAAAGATCAGTAATTTATGACAATTATCACTTAAATCACTTCATCATCAATCACATTTTGAAAGGAAATTCTAATGACAGAAAGGTAAAATTACAGTTTTAACTGGAAAATGTTCTTATTTGAGTCATTATTTTGACAACGGTCTCACTCCTAAGTTTAAGTCAGGTCCAAGGACAAGCTTTTCTTTCAGTGTTGACAATGAAGGTGTTGTTAACTGAACCGATGTGTTTTAACTTTTCAAACCTGCAGCAACAACATTTAAGACAAACCAGCATATTGTTTTAAAAGTAATATTAATAAACAAGAGACACAGTGAGTACGTAACAATGACAGGATGACAGGGAAGGAAGTGGAGAGGGGAAGCAACCGGATCCTACTGCTCATCATCAGGAAACCGAGCGGATGCTGATCACCTGAATTGATCATACTGAAAGGCTGAAGGATTTTCCAAGGTTATGGATTCGCTATGGGTGTGAGGTTTAGATGTGCATGGCAGAAAAAAATGTTGTATTTGTACTCACTTAGAATTTCAATTTGTGAATTAATTTTCTCAAAATCCTGAATGTATTTGTCAAGAATCTGAATCAATACAAATCAAAGTCTGACTACTTTTCATTTAATAGACACTCCTGTCCAACATCAAACAAGAACAAAAATGCTGCAGCTGTAAAATACATTAAGGAACCAAGATGTTTTAAAACTGTACAATATATGTTTTTTTTTTTTTAAATGTGCCCCCTGGAGTTTGCATTCTCTACAGTTTAACCACTTCGCTTTCCTAAAGTAGATGAGCATGGCTGAGTGCAGACTAAGCTTCACCTTCTGTGTGACAAACGTATAAAATAACTTGGTTTACCTCCTTCTCTCCTGCTGATTATAATATTATTTTTGTTTTACTATCTTATTAATGAACAGAAACTCAGATGGGCTAACCTGAGCCTCTCCTGCGGTTTGCAGGTGGAAGTGGAGGTGGTGGAGGAGGAGGAAGCGTGGAAGGCTGGATGTTCTTGATCTTCTTGGGCCGTCCCACCCGCCCGTTGTTCTTGCCCTTCCTGACGTAGAGCAGGGTAGGTGGAGGGCTCAGAGCTGGGACAGGGGTGGCCACGTCGGGCTTCTCCTTCATATGCTCCCCTTCAGACTCGCCCTCAGAGAAAGAGTCTGCAGAGTTTCCAGACATAACTGGAGACAGAGAAGGACAGAGCTATCAGAAAAAAAAAAAAAAAGCACAGTTACATCTGAATTTAAACTCTGATAGCACAGAGAAGCGCTGCTACTCTACCACAGCAGAATGAGACATCATCCATCTCACCGTCCAGTTCTAGGCAGATGTGGTTCAGGCTCATTCCTCTGAACAGCACTCCGTCTCTCTCTCCACACAGCACGACCCGGCCCACCCTGCCCATCAGGCCTGGGTCTTGGCCTATTCCCGCACAGTTCTGTGTCACATGGTACTCTCTTTCTAGGAACTGCTCCAGCCTCTCCACAGCGCTGCTTCCTGGCTGCCCAGGCTCCTCGCCTTCTCCCAGGAGCAGTAGCTGGGTTAAAATTGCCACCTGACGGCGAACTCTGGTCTGGGTCAGAGCACGGGGATTGCGGGTTCCACTGGAACGAGCCAGGCTACGAAGGAGGTCTGTGCCTCGCAGCGGGGTGGCAGGAGAGTGATAGGGCCGGGCAAAAACGTACGGGTTTGCGGGATCGACCCCTACATCCTGCCGCGTCTGCAGGAGAAGCTCCAGACACGGCTCGCAGTGAGGGGGGAGGATGAGGGGCTGGACGCGTCCACGTTTACCCTGGACCCCAACTCTGGGTAGGTGAGGGAGAACCAAACGTTCGAAGGGGGAAAGGGAGGCCTCCAGAGGCGTGAGAGCTGGAGGAGCACCGGGTGGGACTGGAACAGGGCACTGAGGCGTTACACGAGCACGATACTCGGCGATCAACAGCTTGGAGACCTCACACTCCCGTCGTCGGTTGTACAGGATGAGGAGCGCTAGGCTGGAGTGGCAGAGGAGCCGCCAGGCTTCTGCAGACTGCAGCTGCCGAGACAGAGACAGGAAAGCCGAGTGCTGGAGCCGACGCAGGTACAACACCAGGGATGACAGGGACGAGAGGAGCGGCAGCATGTGGTGTCGCCCTGAACCACTGACAGGAAAACCAGACAAAAGGGAGAAAGAAACAGTCATACAGTTTTTAGATTTAGAAAAAGAAAATACTATTATGAACATATTTAGCAAATTAGAAAAGCAACAAGTTACCTCAGCAGTTCTTTTTCCTTATCTTCCATCCCACTGTCATCTTCCACTTCCATCATCCCATTCTCCTCCTCATCTTCCACCTCCTCCTCTTCCTCTTCTTTTGGTGGCTCCCTCTCTTTGGCTGATTTGCAACTGAAGGACGGAGGGCACACCAGCTCCATGTTGTCCTCGTCTTTGGGCCTCTTGACCGCCACAACCTCAACATCTTCTTCATCTTCCTCCTCCTCCATCTGTCTCTCTTTCTTTAGTTTCCTCGTTGTACCCTTCTTGGACTGCGTCACAGTCACGGGCGGTGGACTCCTCTTCAGGACAGACACCGGCACGGCGCTCTGTGCACGGGGAGGGGTCAGAACAGGAGGCGTGACGTTCCTTCCAGAAGAAACTGGGGATTGGTTAGCTGCAGCGAGAGTGGGCAGAGACATGGACAGGTCCTGGACTCCAGTCTGTGGAGAATCGGAAATGCGGCTTTGCCCTCTGACGTGAGAAAACTTTGACGGTTGCTGGGTGTGAGCTGCCGCTGGGATTGTGCTCTGCAGGCGGGGCATCTGTGTGTAGCGCTCAACGAGGGCAGAGCACACATCGGGCTGGTGGGCGTGGTGTTTATCCAAGTGGCGGCCCAAGGAGCGAAAATGTCGTCCACAGTGCTCACAGGTTTGCCGCATGGAATCGATGGAAATGCCTCCTTTTGAGGCAGTTCCCGTTACTCCAGAATCCAGGGGAGCCGGAGGTTTGAACACGGGCTTCGCCGAGGAGGAGGAGGAGGGAGCAGAGGACTGCGCTTGAGGGTGGGAAGGAGGAGGGCGGTTAAGGTGAGGAACACTGGAAGAAGAGACTGGTGAGGGACGGCGTGGTGGGGTTCGGTGGGGGGTCTTTTTCTTCGACGGGGTGCCGCGGCGTTTCTTTCGCCGGCGGAGAGCACGCCCGCGTGGGCTAGAGCTATCCTCATCTCCAGCATCAGACTCGCTGGCATCAGAGTGGGAGATCGGGGAGGAAGATGGGGAGAGAGACCAAGAGGGGGTGACATATTCCTGCTGCTGCTGTTGTTGCTGCTGACGCTGTTGGACTGTCAGAGACAAAGGCTCCTCTTCCTGAAAGGAAACGATGTGTTCTTTTTTAAAATAAGAATTAAATGATAATGACTGCATAATGTGTGAAAGTTTGAAATGTGTTAGAGGCTAGATATATTTTTGTGGTAATAATTCAATAAAAAGACTCTCAAATTTCTCTTTTGGTTTCCTCTATGACCAAAAAACAAAACAAACAAATTTTACTGCCTGTTCTACATAAAGAAGTTAACTTATTTTAAACTTTAAAGGATTAACTACATAGGCTACAAAATAAATATCACATGTTTAGCATTTGTCACATTTGGTCATGAGAGTCACTAGTTCTGCAGTATTTTGATGTTCTGGGTCAAAGAGGAAGTCTGTAATAAGATAATAAATACTGACAGACACAGTAATAATCAATCGCTTGTCTGTCTCAGTTGGATTATTTAGTGTAAAGAATCACCAAGAATCCGTAGCTAAAATTACTGATTTAATTTTCCTTTTACTTTAAACGCTGACATCTTTTATCATTAATGTATGTAACAAATCAGTTATTCAGAAGAAGAGGGATGAAGATAACTTTATGATTATGTTGAGGCCAGCATCCTCTTACAGTTAAGTCACAGCTCCTCCCAGTGGACAAAATAAATATTGCAGCTACTATTCCACACTGAATCAGGGCATGTCAACAGCGTTTTGATTCAGCCAAGAGCTGATTAACCAAAAACAGGAAAACCGGATCACTCTAAACGACTGCATCTGCAGCACTCGGGTAAAATGTTCCTGATGTCACTTGTATGACATGAAGACAGAACTCTGAAGAAGTAACAATTATCAAGAATGGTACACAGTTTTACCATTTGTTTCGGAGAAACGATATTTCCTTTTTTCTTTTAAATTCATGCTGGGCATGCAGACACATCTAAATACTACAATACCCATAAGCCTCTGCTCAAGCCAGTGCTCAAGAAGAAGTTTATCACAGTAAAAATAACTGAAGTGGGGAAAAAAATTCAATGCAGCATTATTACAGCTGCTGTTAAAGTTATTGAATTCTATCAAACCACACAACGAATTTTATTTCAAGTCCATTTAATCTGAAGACTGTTTATACATTTTTTTTAAGAATGCTGCAGTATTTAACGTTTGCCCTCTTCACAGACCTTCAGACCAAAATTCATCCTGACACTCATAGTTAAAACAAAAAAAACAGACAAGATTCTATGTTTGACCATTAAAATAAAATATAATTTGTAATCTTCGGACTGGTGATTGGCTGATCCCGTGAAAAACAAATTTGCAACAGAGTCACATAAATGAAATTATTTCCACGTTCAGGGGTGTAATGAACACCAACCAACTCAGAATGATGTGCAATGTCAACCCGTCACTTTTTAAAATAATATAACTGATGTTGTGACAGTGTAGTCTTGTAGGAAATAGCGTAATTTTCGTTTACCTTCTTGATATTGTTGCTATTCTCAGTGTCAGAGATGCACTCCTGCTGTGCTGGAGACACATTGGCCCGGAAACCCTGTGGACCACAAAACTTGCATTAAACACCAGGCGCACAGCTCATTAATGTTGACAATCAGCTCCGGCTGTCAATCAGAGCGCAGGAGAACACCTAATTCATAATTGGTCGAGACTACAGAGGCTGATTAGGACTACAAATCTACCATTCAGCAGCAAAACAAATGAAATGAAACAAAGTCAGTCTAAAATTAGACCGTTAATCCATTTGACAAACTAGGTAAAGAAATGAACAATTACACTCACAGTAAAAGAACGTGTTTCACATCAGACACATATTCAAGTTTAAAGGAACCTTGAGCAGCCGTGGTTCCGCTTCAACCTCTGATGTCAGTTTCTTAATTTTAAACTATTCATTTTCTCAAATGGCTTCTGGTATCATCATTTTGTTGAGTAAATTGATCCAATCTAATGGCATCCATTTAAAGGAACAGATGTCATGTAATAACCATGGTTACTGTTGCTAAAGTACTATAGGTAGAAAGAGAGCTGGAGCTCAGCCATCACCATGGTAACACCATGCCTTGCTTAGCTTGTCTGTGTGCATATGTGTGTGTGTGTGTGTGTGTGTGTGTGTGTGTATATGTGGTGTGTAGCTCGTCAGCATATAGAAGTCATTTCTATACTAGCGAGAACAAAGTAACAATAGAACAGATAACATGGACTAACTAGACATGTTCCGTGTTGAAGTCCTTTGTTTTATACTTAAAAGTTCAAACTTTAAGTTAAGTTTTTAAAATGCAATATATTTAATAATTAGACAATAAAAAGAAAGCAAACATAAGAAGCTCGTTCAGTCAAAACAATGTGCTTTAGCTAAGTTGTTTCATGGTCTATTCAGGGACATTTTAGTATTTTTCTTTATTATTTCAACTCATTATTCAATGAGAGACTGTTGAAACACAAAGTGGCTTATTCAGCATATAACTCAAGTGCTTTCATTTTGACTCACTCCCTGACACCCCCCCCACCCCTTTTTTTTTTAAATCACTGCCAACAACATTATTAACTCTATTTCAACCTCCCCACATGGACTCCAAATATCAGAGCACTGTTTAATTGTCTGAGTTGGACCCAGTATCACTGTGTACTTGTGTGCACGTGTCCTCCATTGCACTGACCAGATTCTCTCCCCATTCTGTCAGACTGTAGTCAACGGTGATCTCCTCCCCTTTGGTGATGTCACGAATGGCGATAACGACCAGGCGCACCTGGTTTCCGCAGTGGACCTCTCGGATCCTGCAGTTAGGCGAGGGAGGGAAAGAGCTGGCAGCTGGAGCCGGAGCCGAGGCCGTAGGGCCGGATGGAGCCGTGGGCGCAGGTGTCAGAGCTGAAGCTGTGGTGGTCGGGGCGGGGGCAGGTACAGGTGTCATGGTGGGGGCAGACGAGGCAGCTGCAGACGGAGCTGGTGTGGAGGCTGCGCAGGAGCCGGCCTTGGACCCAGAGGAGACTTTATCCTGGGTCTGCTCCGATGGACCGCTGAGAGGTGAAGAAAGTGAAGGATGAAAGGAAATGAACTCACTACCTTCATGAAAAAAAATATTGTTGGTATTCTTCTGTATCTCCTGCTTTTCTATTTTGAAAATTTGTAAACTTGAAGTCTTTTGTTCTGATAGTATTTAAAAATAATGGAAGACATTGTTAAATCTGACACCTGTCTGTTATCTTACACATTCATAAGGACTGAAAAGGTTCACAGATGATACGTGGTCTGCACGGATCACTCCCTGATCTGTGGCATGTTACATGAGACACAGATGGATTTTTCTGACTTAAAAAAAAAAAAAAAACAAGAAGAAAAAGTTTTTCATAGCACTTGTTAGTGTTTGAATGAAGAACAGTATTCATGAAAATGTGGAGTAAAAGGAACTTTCTTTAAAGCCACTAATTTGAGGATGCTTGCATCCCTGTCAACCCAATCCACATCAAACCAAACTTCCATTAATTTACTGGCAAGATCTTAAACACAGATATTTGATTTACTTCAAGAAAAGCCTTAAGTTTTATTAATTAGGTGTGATAATTAGGAAAACAGGTATACCGTCTCTTTACTGCACTTTCCTTAGTCCACTCTTGTTTTTTGTTAGTTTTTCTTCTCTTGGATGAATGGTTTAATTTAAACAAATTCAAATGTTCACAGTTAAGCAGGTATCGCTGCTGATTCTCTTTTTTTTCTTTTAAAATTATACTATTTTAAGATTAAACATTTGACCTGTTGTTCTTTGCTTGTTAATTGGAAAATGAAAAGCAAACTTTACAAAAAGATCCACGGCTAATGAAAAGAAAAGACTTGGTATGATCTCCGAGTTATGTGATCCGGTACAGCCCAAATGTTTATACATGCAGTTTATTGCAAATACATTTAAACACATAACAGGTTAATTCTGGTTTTAGGTGCCTTTTTATTTTTCTTGCATTAACACAAATATTTCTCCTACAAACAGAAGTGGCAGGAATGTAAAATATTTTATTTTCATGTGGACTCAGGGTCAGTTTTATTTTGTTTTTGCTGCAGGTACCTGCTGGTGTTGAATTAAAGCAAATTAAAAAAAAAAAAAAAATCTAGACTTTTTACACAAGTGTACCAGGGCAGGAATTTTCCATCCTGCTGGCTGGTCAACTGCATTCTTCTCACACCTCAGGTTTGGATATTGTGCATAAAATTATGACTTTAGTGGATTTAGAGGACTGGGATTCAGAGGTGTTCCTCTGGAGCTACGCAATCCAGGGTCGAGTTATACAAGTTTTATTTTCTGGAAACTGAGCAACTAAGAGAGGCACATTTCTTTTGCACTCACCAGTTGTGAGGAGAGGGCTCAGCGTTGTAGAAAGGCCCGTCCAGTGTGGGTCGTTTACTCTCTGCCGTGTCCTTCCGATCACCTGAGAGCACAGCAACAGCCAGCATAACAGGATTAAAAACAGGGAAAGCGTGCACGCACACACACACACGCAAACAAAGGTCATCACCCCACCTCGTGGAGCACACAGACACACAGGTTCACATAGCAACATGTGCATAGTCAAGCACACACACATTTATACACATGAACAAAAGTAGGTCACACACACACACACAGTCCACCCCCACACTAATTACAGACACACTGACAGATGCACATGCACACACCACTGATGAACAACAACACATGCAATCGTAGTCTATGCCTGCAAGAATACAACATGCAGATGGAGAAACACACACATAAACACACACACCTGGGCTGAACCCGTGTTCGGGCGCACTCTCTTCCTCTGTGTGTGGGACAAACACTTTCACCGGGGTCCCTTTTCTTTTCCTTCCACAGCCTCGCCTGCAGAAAACACACACACACATGCACGGACTCACAATTATCTTTCAATCAATCGGCTTAGTGGCCAAACTTCACATCAGTCAGGTCAGGGAGTGATCAATAAACTGATGGCCACCTAATGGATCAATACAAACCCTCGTTTGAGGAAAAAGAAACAAACAAAAACAGGAATAGACAAATATAGAATATGAGTAAAATTTATATAGCACAGCATTTTGGATTTCACACAATGTGAGGTGAGTGACCCAGAAGAAACCAACGCCGTTTGTGCCAAACAAAACTAGTTCCAAAGAAATCCTGGCATCGTTCCTCACCACACTCAGCTCATGGCAAATGGAGTTGTCATAAAGGTGGTCATAAATTACTGATTAAAAAAAGTTTTCATTTGGATGCTAAAACCATCCAAAGTAACTGCTGGAAAGCCATCTCGCATATGAAGAGGTTAATTCCAGTGATCACTCACAGTCTCTATGTGAACAAAACATTCAACTTATTTTACATTTGTCTCGTATTTACTGGAAATTACATCTGAATTTCAATGTAAGATCATATCTAGCCTGAGCCAGATGAAAAATTATTTTTATGAGGAGACAAAAATAGATGCATAAAAATTTTTGTGACAAAAAAACTTCTAGTCAGTGAGTAGTTTCAGTACTTTGCTCAAATCTAAGAACCAAAACACACTTTTTTATATGTTCTTACCTAAAAGAAATCTACCATTGCTGAAGTTTCCCTGTACTCTGCGTTTTTAAAATGTTATCACTATTTGTAAATTCCTAATGCTGGAATTGACAAATACAAATGACAGAAATGAGTGTCATCCCTGTTCATGTTTGTCCTCATGCATCCGCCTTATGATAAAAAAGGAAATAAAACCAGTAGAAACTAAATACCAACGTCCAGTAACAGCAATTTTCACAGATTTAAGCATCATTCATATCTTGTAGTAAACACATGTTAAATGTGTTTCCAACTGGTATTAAAATGTGTAACCAAAAGTGTCTTGAGTGATCAGATCCGACCTTCCTGTTCAATATGCAAATAAACCCACATAGCATTTTCATTTCAACATCAAATGCATTGGGTTTTTTTTTTTTTTTAATTAGCAAATGGTAGGAGGTAGAAATGATAGGCAGAACTCACTGAAAAAAGAAAAAACCTGGAGAAAAGAAACTTTTAACAAACTTTATTTAACAAAGGAAATAGAATAAAAATCATGGCAAATATAATAAAAGGAAATCAGCCACAAACACAAAGAAAATGAACAACAACTTTACAGTTGGAGCTTCCATGTAAATATCAAATAAATCCTAACCTACGCTGATAATGTTAGTTTATTAGGCAGTCCCTGAATGCATTCCCATGACGTTTTTGTGTATAGACTGGGACCACCTTCAAATGTATCCTGATTGTTCTGATCTAAATCCATCCGTCTTCAAACCTTGCATTTGTGTTGGCCACTTTTGCTCAGATTTCCTAGGATGCATTTTAATGCCAGGTCCAAATGGAGTTCATGTACCAACTATGTCTCCGTTTACACCTGGTATTAAAACCAGTCCTTATTTACAGATCACAAGTGGACAGCTCTAAGTGTGTGTCACACCCGGTGCTAACGAATGTCTCCACATGTGACTCAAGTGGCAGTTTGTGATCAGATCTGTCACTCGCCTATATGCAAATAAAGAAGACCAAATGTGTTTTTGTTTTTATCTGGGAAGTAATGAACTAAACCACATCTAGTTAGCTGGAAAAAGAACACCCTTGCTGCATGTGTAACTTTAAAAGTTGAACAGCACATATTCAATAATAATTGCAATGAAGAAAGATCCAAAATCATAAAAGACAAAAATAGACTTCAAACAGATTAAAATGGGATACATCTAAAATTAAAAACGCCAAGGTAAAAGCAAAGTAAAACGACACAGATGAGTCCATCATGTTTTGACAATCTATTATTGTCAGTTGTTATGGCCGATACTTGTTTTGCACTCTAATATAACATGGCACAAATGAGTGTTTCCTTCTGCCTACTAGATGTTGTCAGAAGTGCATTCTTTTAATGTAGCCCAGCATACATTGTGTTTACACTGGGATAGACCACCTCCCAGTCTGGGTTAAGCGATCAGATCTTAATGTGCCCTAGGTGCATGTCCTTCACCTGTACCTAAAGCTGCCCTCTTGTGATCGGGTCGCTCAAGGTGGATTTTCATTCCAGGTGTAAACAGAGGCTATTACACATAATTTGAGCTGTTTGTATAGCTGTGATTAACAATATTTGTACATTTCAATTAGTAATATGGAGTACATTAATTCTTTTTTAAAAAATCCCAATAGTCACCATTTTCTAAATTTTCAGAATGCAACATGCTTCATAGCTGAAAATAATTTCCAAAAGAAAAAAAAAAAAAAGACAAAAAGTAATATAACCCTACTCAAGCCAGTCCTTTTTAGTACATTGACAATTTTAACTGCTGTTTGGTTTTGTAGTACTACACACGACAAACTACTCAATGAGCTGCTTATCAATATTCAGCGTAGCCAGACATAAGTATAAGAAGTAATTCCAGAAAAATAACTACAGCTCTAATAAGATAAGTAAGATTATGGAATCTAATCAGCGTTTATATCCGAGTGCTGTGACTCCTGACCACAGAGAGCTTGAACGCAGCTACCTGTGTGAGGCCAAAGCGGACAAGTCAGATTATCTTCTTCAGACTAAATCCACTTGAAGACCTCACTGGTCAGAGGAGCCAAACTCATGCTGCCTCATCAAACTCTGGGCTCGTTCTATTACCACAGATCTCAGTATTGTTTCCATCAGTCTATTTTTTACTCACATGACATTGGAGTCTCTTGAAACTAGGACGTGAGATGATTGCGCTTTGGATTTTGTAGCGTTCACTGCTGTCTGTGTTAGTATGTGCGTCTGTCTGCACATAGATGAGAATGAAGGAAAGCAGGGGTAAAAAAAAAAAAAAGACAAATGAGAAATAGATTTGGAGAGAAAGATGAGGCAAATGACAAATGGACAAACAAAACAGGAAAAGGGGACAACGAAGAGAAAACAGGAAGGGAGATACTTATTCAGGAGGGATATCAACTCGACACACTGTCCCTCTATTGATCCACTACCATCCACACCCGTGATGCTGTGTGCGCATGTCTGTGTGTGCTTAACTGGGTGTGCAGCTGCAACTCTGCTCACATGTCTGCAGATATTTTTTCTGAGTAAGCCTTTCCTCAACAACAAAAACAGACACGATTCGGGCTTTGAACTTTTTTTTTTTTTTAAAACATAAATAAAAACAAGATGATCACCAACACATTAAAATGGATTTTAATCATGTTAACTGAACCATTTTTACTTCAAAAGAGCACTCAATTGTGGTATTCAACATATCACAACACTGTCGATGCAATGGTCCCATTGTCATGATGGTACACTGATGATTAGTGGCAACAGCATCGCACAATAACACACACTCTTATAATGACATAGGGAGGTGCAGATCAAAATTTCAGTTGCTGAGGACAAATAATTACAATTTTATGCCAATATTAGTTTTATAAGTGTGGTATTAGCACTTCTAATGTCTGCATTTTGCTTTTAAGAAATAATTCAATTGCCACCTCCAAGTTATTGGGCCCTTTTTCTTTATCTTATTAGTATGCCCACATAAATGCTATGGTGTCTGAGTTTACTTCTTAATTCATAGCTGTCTACAGATGATCAATAAGATGAAGCCTGCTGATTGTTAGTAATTAAGTTTTCTGATGATTTTCCCGAATGTTAGCACCGATGTATAATAACTGCAATCAGGAGATTATGTTATACTTGTGACAGTCTCTCTTTTTAGAATAAATCTTGAAAATTTCAATTTTGAGACTTTAGATAAATGTTGCGCAACATAAAAAAAAGACTTCTTGGCAGAGAGAAACATCATAATGAAACCAACATTTTGGGGGAGAATATCATTTTCCAGCAAACATCATCTGCATCCACATTCAATCTCTTGTTGCCACAGGTGCACAACAGACATAAAACAAACTTAACAGTCTGCAATACAGCAGGAGAGAGCAAATGTAACCATTCAGAGGGACCTTTAAACAGCATCCTAAATCATGCTAGCCAACATTCAGATTCATTTGTAGTTAACGGGAAACATCAGAACCTCAACCAGCTGACTGCTCCAGTCACCCATCTCTTCAAGTCCAATTCTGGATCAAAACTACTCACGAGATTTCAAAGTATGTCCAGTTCACTCGTCTCCGAGTCATGATGAAACAGAGTCAATCATCTGCAAAAGTCAGCACCGTTGACTGACTCGCTCACCATCGTGGTGCTCGTCCTGCACCTCCTACAGCCAGCTGTGGTGTTTTCCAACGGCTGCTTCTCCGTATAAAACCCTCACTCTAACTGCTTTCCCCAAGTCATTTGAATTATTTAAATCTCTTACGATTTGGTTCTCTACTTTACAGATTACTTTAAAATATGTTGACTTTAATTATATAAGAAAGGCTAGCAGGTTGTGAGCTGTTCTCACTTTCACGTTTTTGACTCATTCAGATAAACAACTTTAGCTCCGAATTAGTGGGTTCTGCCCTGTCTTCACATGTATTTAACAGCAACAGAAAAAAAAGGAAAAAAGCACTAGTAGTGTCCAAAATGTTCATTGTGCTAGGTAGTTACCTTCTTAGTTGCCACTTTACAATGAGA